>JBAMYA010000017.1:527442-554626 GCA_037176975.1 Arrhamphus sclerolepis
CAAGGTTTCTTCCCATGAGGGAGTTTTTTCTTGCCACTGATGGCGTTGCCATGTGCTTGGGGGTCAAGCTCTGGGTTCATTAAGCGCCTAGAGATGACTTGTCGTAAATAGGCGCTATAGAAATAAATTGAACTGAACTGAACTGAAGTTTGATACTTGAAAGTTTCCTCTATAGAGCACAATATTTGCACGGAAAGTGATGTGCACGACTTTCCTTATGACCCTGTTTTGTTGATAAGTATGCACCCAGGTCATTAAAAGGTCACAAATCATCCTGAGGTCAGTGACTTCAGTGTGGTGAGGTTTCCAGAGACCTGACTACAACTTCTCAAAAACTGTTTTATGCAGCTAAAACTACTGACTGAACTCTGAAGACAAAATTGTGCAAACTTTTTGTAGATGTTGGGATTAAAAGTGAGCTATGATGCTGGTCTCTAATCTAATTATGCAGTGTCTTGTTCAACATTTAATATACTTTTGTTTTTTTTTCACCCAGATAAATAATCGTGAAACTATATTTCTTCAATTTACAGCTCACAGTTGACAGTTCTGTAATGCTCCTTAACTTTGATGTTTTGACTGATGCCTGTTTTACAGAGCAGCAGCATGAAAGAAGCCTGTGATACTGTGTAAACACCATAAAAAGATGTGTGGGTGGAACACACACACACACACCTGTCAGCAGGCAGGAAAGACCAGCTTTTGCATCCGTCTCTGGTTGCATCAGCCATCTGTTGATACATGCAGGGTAGACCAGCTCAAAAAAAAAAAAAAAAAACAACAACAGAGGAGGTGCTGGCAGTCGCTCAGGAGCTCAATATTTGAAACAATAGTTACAGTTCATCTATGTGTCTTCACAGCAGGAGTGTTCACGCAGATCCCTTGGACAACTTTTTAAATTAACTCTGTGTAGTAATACTACCTCTGACCACATGAGGGCAGTCCCTCAAAATGGTATAACCATGGACTATGTTAGAAGAACTGGACAAACCCCTATGACGACATCCATGAGTTTTCTACAGAGTGACTTGAAGCCTCTTTTTCCTTGACTACAAAATGCCATGTTGCAAAGGGCGAACGGGGCTGAGAAACTGACTGGAGCATGTACACCTTTTGTCACAGTTAGCTATAATTGGCTAACTAATAAATGGAGATTGACTTCCTTTCAGAGCCAGCCCCCAGTGGTCAATCAAGGAACTGCATCTTTTTGAAAAAAATCAGCTCAGAAGTTGGATAGTTGCTGTTTGCCGGACCATCTCCAGTCATTAGCACAGAATTATTGGTGCTTTGGTCAGCACAGCACATCTGCATGCCCCACGTGATCACAATGGTATTAACACATAAGAGTGGCTTTAAAGCAAATGATTGATGAATGCAAATGCAAATGATTAAAAATGCCCGTCTAAAAATGGCGATTAACCATTTTATGCCTCTGATCACATTTCTCAGTGTTTCAATGTTTTGTTAGGATTTGTCTTTTCACCCATCAAAGCTGCAGTGGCCTTACGAACTCTGTGAAAGCACATTTGAGGTTCACAGCAGGTGTACAGCTTTAGTATTTTCCTTAGGTTTCCACTTGAATGTTCATCCAAATGAAAATGTCATGACTCGTGATTCTTAGCGATTTCATGCTCAGTGTTGAGTGACCATTTGTTCTGCAGAAACTCCTTTTTCTTTTTTTTCTTAAAGGACACCATCAGAGTAATGCATCAAAGCGGCTGCACCTTTCTTGCTCTTCATGGGACTGATTAAATTGAACCCTAGCAGAAAAAAAGAGCATGGTGTTGAATATAACTCAACCTCAGTATGATTTACACAAATCCTTCACACACTTACAGCTCAGTGATCACAGGTTTTTTTTTTTCCTTTTAATTATTTCTTCTGAATTTGAATGAACTTTTTCTGAAACATCAAAAACACAAATGGAAACAGCACAGCAAACAAATAAAAACTCAGTGACACACATCACTGTCCCCTTTTCATCACCCACTCGATGCTCACAAACTGCCACATAGACTAAAGACTTTTAACAGATTTTTAACAGTATTTTAAGAGTTTGAACAGAGCCCAGGCATCCACAGGAACAATATACAAGTTTTAGAGCGTGACAAATGGAGCTACAACTATGCTGCAGTCTCTAAAAAACTTGCATTAAAGCTTTCATACTAGTAAATAAATATAAAACAGTATTTGAATTACTAAAACCTGGAAGCAGAGATGTTGCAAAGAAAAAAAGAAAGAAATCTGTTTTTGCAGTTTCAATTGGCTCAAATGAAGCTTCTTAATCATTTAATTTGATTTACTTGTTTGTTTGTTTGTTTTTTAACTCATGAAGTGCACAACTGACTTTTAAAAAGTCCAAAGAAGACCTTCTGTGTTAGTAACAAATCTGGAAGTACTGGCTGGGCGACTTGATGGGGCTTTTGTAGCTGGACGTCTCCTGTGATGCACTGTGGCCAGTTGTGGTTTTCTGGAGGTTTAAAGTGAAGGACGGAGTTGATTTTGTCGCCTCTGGTCTGCTGAGCACTTTCGGCTGGGGACGACCAGGTGGCACAGCCAAGGTTCCTCTGTCAGCAGGCACCGTCGACGCAGACTTGGAAGCCTCAGAAGACCCAGTCTTTTTTGTGAGGGGGCTCAGATAGATCTGCATAGTCACTAAGTGAAGTGGTGAAATGAGGTGAGGGCGAGAGCACGGACAGAGTGGAGGGTTGGTCAGCAGGGGAAAGGTGAGATATGAGAAGTTGAAGGGTACAATTTGGAAGCGGGATTAAGACAGAAAAAATGGGGTAGAAGAGAGTCATGGTGAGGTGTGACAAATGAGGGATGGGCACAAAAGAAGAACTCACACACAGTTCTACATTTGAATATTTCTGTCAAGTATTTCCTGCCCTGTGAGGAACAAAGCCTACCTTTGCAGTGCGTCACACGCCGGGTCCCTGCACCACAACATCACACAAGACACACAGACAAGTAAGTCACATACTGAAAACAATGTCATGGCAGTCACTTGGGTAAATCTTTCTGCAACTAGAACAGCAGAAGTTTCAGATTTTTGTGACAAAATAAAACACCAGCCGGAGGGAAACAGAAAGACCGTCTTACCTACGCTGACTGCACCCTCCTTGGACTTGCTGCTGTTGGTTTGAGGCAGAGACAAGGCAGCGGAAGACGGGAAGCACAGTCAGAGAAACAGTCAGTTTGAAAGAGACGCCAGCAGATTAAAGGATGTGGCCGTGAAGCATCAGTTTCTGCTTGACTGAACTTTAAAACGCCCCTGACAAAGGCACTGCTATTATCACGCTGCTCTGTGGTTTGAGCTGTTTTCTGGCAAAGCAGGATGTTGGAAACTGGAGTATTTCTGACCTTAGAGCACATTTATCCCAGAGCACAATTCTGTGCTGGTGCAGTGTTTAGAGTAACACACAGGCAAGAAATTAATCATGTGACCATATCAAAAATTATATCCTCAGAGACAAAACCCTAGTTCAATAAAAAAAAAGTTAGGATGCTGTAAAATATAAAAAATGTAACTGAGCTGCAAATCTCACAAAGCCACACAGAAAACAACAGTGAATGTTTAAACTGAGGAAATGCACCGTCTGAGGAAAAATATAAGGTCATTTTAATATGATGGCAGCAACACGACTGGGAACTGAAGAGACCAGTTGAAGGAGCTAGAAATAGTTTTTTTTCCTTTTATTTGATGGAATGTCTGGACTAAAGGCACACCAGTTTAGTCCGTATAGACCTTTAAGCACTGATGTTTCCTTTCCAGATGTGAAATCTGTCCATTTCATAGGCACTAATGCACCTGCACATCATCAAAAATCTGATCTTTTGAATTACAGAACCATTCACAGACATTTCTCCAGGTTCCCTGAATCTTGTGATGATATTAAGTGCTGAGGAACATTATTCTGAAATTTTTTCTGAACATTTGTGGACATACTTTCGCTGATTATCGGACCTCTGCTCATCTTGACATACGAGAGACTGTCAAAGATACTCTTTGTAGACCCATGTCACTAACCTTCCGCCAAACGTTAGTGGTAGAATAATCCTTCAGGCGCTTCCTTTTTGCATCACCTTTCGTTGCCATGTCTAAACTTAATGAATTGTCATTACCATCAAATTCTTATATTTTATCTACTGTGAGTGAAATATGGATTTGCATATCAATGTTTTTATCTACATTTTTACACAGCATCCTATCTTTTTTTCTTTTTCTTTTTGAATTGGGGTTATATTTCTAAATGTGTAATAATAATCAATAATGCCAGAACTGTTCCACAGGTGCCTCGTATGTAAAAGCAGGAATAGTTCGTTACCTTTCTGGAATTTTCTTGCAGGTTGAAGATGTAGAGCTGGTCCTTGTTTTGGTGGTCTTACATGGACTGTCCTTCACGCTGCCCGGTGGGCTCTTCACACCGCTGGAGAGTAAAAAGAGGAATAACATGCGGAAAGAGAAAAAGGAAAAGAGAGACATTAAAAGAAAGAGAAAAGAAGAGGATAGGAGGTAAAGTGAGGTTAGCTCATATACATGAAGGTGAAATAGGAGAGGAGAATAATCAATCAGTGCTGCTAATGATGATTACGTGTTTTCCCTCATGCAAAAATAAACAGATACATTCATGTTAAGGGAAATGATTTCTTTACCAGCACACCTTAAATACAGCAGCTGCACATTATGGTCTCTGGCCTCATTCATCCTCTCTGAAGAGCACTGATGTTCATATCATTAGTAAGGTAAATGAAAGCAAGGTTTAAAAGGTAGGGCTATTAGGACTATCTTTGAGCGCCCACGACACTGTTTCCAAGGTAATTTATAGGGAGGGAGTTACATTTAAGATCTGAGACTGAATCTTCACCACTGAGGATTGTCTGATTCATCCCATTAATGTCTTATGTAACAGCTTTATCGTTGCCCTGCCCTGTTAAAGACGAGAGGAATCCACAGAAATCCCTCAACAGTAACTTTGGTTTTCACTTTACAAGAACTGCTCAGCAGACTTTTTAAAAAAATTATTATTATTATTGTTTATATTCAAAACTACATCAAAAATCTGTCACTGAACCCCATAACATCCAGTTACACTGAGCAGCAGAGCGGTACCTTCGGAGTGGAGTTGGGCTGTAGTTCCTGGCTGTGGAGCTAGAGGGCAGCGTGGTGCTCTTCTTCAGAGAGGCGGTACTAGAGGTCATCATGGGCGGTCTGGAGGGCAGCGCTAGAGACACGGGCCTGGCTGCAGAAACACACACACACACACACGTGAGGGGAAGATTTAAGCTTAATTCTCTGGGTTATTTTTGTGGTTGATTGTTGTGACTGGTCTGTTTGGTGTCTGCACGAATAAAGTTCCCTCCGGGACATCCAGGTACTCGTAGAGTATGCTTCTACAGACGAATATCAAGGTTAAAATCATTGATCAACTGATGGATAAATTACATCTATTTTGACAACTGTTTCATTCACCAACCAAGCAAAGGTCAGTGATGTTCAACGTTTCAGCGACTAAAATGTGAAAATTTGCCGCTTTTCTTGCTTTTATGTTGATTCTTCCCAAATATAAAGTCATGCGAAAACAAAAGTACATCCTCTTCTTGATCCAAAGGTTTTATGTACCAGGAGATGATCAAAACTAGATTGAACAATTAGGTACCAGGTCTGAAAATGAGGCTGGACTTTGACTGGATTACTACAACACAGCCATTTTCCAGAAGTATATGTAATCTCTATAAATTTTGATTTTTTTTTTTTTTACTCTCTAAGTATCACTAGAAGATTGGCAGCTATTTTGAAGGTTTTCCACCTGTAAACAAGCTTTCTTACAGTAGAACCCCAAACTCAAAGTAATTAGGAAATGGCCTCATAAGCTTCCACAGATTGATGTGCAGCAACAGTTGCTTCTCTAAGATAATTGCTTGTGTCTTTCCTTGTTGGTGTTTTGTTAACAATACCAATGCGTTAACCCACATATGAACCAGACCAGCAAACTAGGGGGATTGGTGGAGTATTACACCCCTAAGGAGGACTACCAAAATTTAGTTTTTCAGAATATGCTTCTGGAGCTTAGCTTAGTTTATATTAAACATTGGAAAAGTACTTGAAGGTCAACTGCCTAGCTTAAGAACATTAGTTAAAAAAGTGGACTAGCGGGAGGAGCTAGGTGTTTTATTTCAAAAATCAGCAGCTGTGAGGTCATCCAGAAATTGCTTACCCTACCTTTAATTGAAGCCATGCAATATTTCATGTATTTTTGCTCATCCAAGGCTTTATTTGCATATTCTTAAGATCTGATACAGATGAGATGTTATAATAATAATAATGATGTGTAAAGCTTAGTAGATAATAAAGACAAGTTCAAGTATCCTCAAGTGCAGAATGGAGGTCATCATGATAGCTTATCACTTATTGGGACACCATAGATCATTCAGTTCAATTCACATGGAGATCTTTGCTCACCTTTGATGCCCGGCACCCTCCTGCTTGCAGCAGCAGCGGCTGCCTGGTGCTCCTCAGAGATGTTGAGTCTCTTGAGGACGTCAGCCAGAGCCATCTTCAGCAGCTGGATTTCGTCTTCCTGCATCTGCATCCTCTGCTCCAGATAGGTGAGCCGGTCGGCCACATCCAGACCACTGGCTGCTGAGCTGCGGTCATCTGGAAGAAGATGAGAGTTTGGGAGGTGAGTTTGAGAGATGTGATGAGACGAAAATATAACAGGAAACGTAAATGGACAGAATCCTTTACGCAACGTCTCTGAGCATGTAGTCCTTGAAAAATGACAGATTGTGTGACGTCTTTTGCAAAGGAACAGATTATGTTGCACTGCCTTACATAACTAATGAATTTATAGCTCCTCTGCACAACAAAACTGAGAGAAGACTGAAACAGCCACCTAATGTCTGCAAGCCTCCAAAAATGTTCTTGATCTCACAAAAACATTTACAAAATACCTGTTAATCTACTGACGGACACAGCTGCACAAACAGAAAGGAATGCAGAAATAGATAGAAAATATACACAGCTGACAAAAAGATCTATAATACCAGACTCAGAGAAAGGGCTGAGCTCTATAAAACCTCCTATTCATGGCTGCATGGCAAAAATCTATCTAATGAGGTCATGGAACAGCTGGACCCTGCAGATCATCATGTAAACAAATCACATGTCTGGATCTCTTTTGTCACAAGCAAATCATTTTTCCTCTGTTAAATTCGGCTCAATTTTCTTTTATGGCTGGAAGTCAGCAGTACACAAGCATAAAGGTTCAGAGGTGGATACCATGTGAGCTGCTGGACTCTGGTGAGACACCAGGGTGCCTCTGCCAGCTACCCGGACCGTCCTCCACCAGCCCGGACGTCCTCCTCTTCTTCTTCTTCTCCTCCCGTGAACATAGCCTTTCGTTCCTCTTTCCTCCTCTGGCTCCGCTTAAATAGCCCGGCTCTCCCTCCATCTCATTTGGCTGGTGGCCACTAAAATCTCATCTCTGTCGCCCCACTTATGTCACACACAGAGTTACACACCAACAGATGAGCCCCTCTGGAGTTCTGTTTACAGCATCCAAATGGTATCATAAAATTAGCGGCAGGAGATGATGGTACTGGTTTTACGGTCTTCTTGTGTTTCCTTGGCGATCGTCCGGCACCCTCTGGGATGCAGTGATGTGGGACAGAGCTTAAAGCCCTTTGCTTAGGGTATGTGCGTATATAAAGGTGGGGGTGGGGTTGATAATGCTTAAAAACTCAGCACTTGTCCAATTCAGCCTGAATTGTCTGGGTTTGTGTGTGTGCACAGATTTGTGTGTGTATGTGTAGGAGAGTACAATGTTAATCCCACAGATTGAATCTGTTTGACCCCCCCCCCAACCCATGTCACAGTGAGAGAGGGAGACACAGAGAGGAAACAGCAGAAGTAAACCGGAAATTGAAGATAGGACAGCGTACACTTTTAGAAGCTGATGCCACTGAAGAACTGTGGAAAAGTTCCTTTCGTCAAATTATCACCAGGTGCTGACTCCTCAATCTAGTAAGTGTAGATCTATATGGCAGAAATAAACACAGTCTAGGTCTCAAGAACCAGATTATACATCCACTACTACTGTACGGGGGTGACTTCTCATGTTGAGTGAGACATGAGACATGAGTGACAGTTACAATTCAGTCAGTGTGCCAAATGTCCTCCTCCTTACTGAAGTCAACCCCGGGAGAAATAAAAAAAAAAACTGAAGTTCCTTGACTGACCACTAGATGATGGCTCCAAAACTGATCAAATCCCAGTAGGTCCACGACATGTTAAAATGTCCAATGTTGCAGCTGAAATAAACATATTCACAGTTTGGTACAAAAAAAAGAAAAAAAAAAAAAAAGAAAGAAGCATCTGCCCCTGACAGGGTCCAGGACCCTGACAGACAGGCATTTAAATAACTGATGTGAATGTAAAATCTTACCGAAATGTTAAAGGAAGTGAATAACTTGCTGAAGGAAATGAACAGCTGGGCCAGCCCTTTTTATTACACAGGAAATAAAAGTATTTATCCATAGCTCCTGAAGATATCTCCTCAAAGTTCGACTGCTGTTTCATTAATAGGCCTACGTCTAAAGGACCATGACCCAGTGGTAGAGGAGCTCTGTCTAAAACTAACCATAACTTACTGTAATATTTTATATATTTGACATATTTTTGTATAGATTTTACAGCTGACATGCCTCACCTGTATTTCTTGGTTTTAGCAGATTGTTTTTTCTAGTGATGGAGTCCTCGCAGCCGGGTGAGTTTAACAAAAACATAAATACTGAAAAGCCTTTTAGGCTCCTCGCTGCTCTTCAGTAATAGAGATGCAAGACATGCTCAGTGAGTAGAATTAAAGGGTGTTTAATTTAATGCCCTTGCAATAGGAAATTAGCATTTTGTGATGGTTCGTTATCTCAGTGCTGGAATTAGCACAGCACTCATTCTCTGTTAATGCATGGACCCAGTTTTCAGTCCAGTTCTTGATTTATAAATGTCAAAACCAGCTGATGAAGTCATACATGACCTAACTAATTCAAAGCATTCCTGCTTAATGTGGATCTATAAACCACTGAGCCAAGACATTGCCAACAGGATGTTTTTTTTTCTTCTTCATAATGGCACAATGAAAAAGGTTTGTATTTCTGAGATTGTATTTACGTCATTGATTTTTTTCTTTTTTTTTAAAAAAAAACAAAACAAAACATGTATATTAAAAAAATCATATACATTCAAAAAATATTATACGATTGTGTGTTTCAAATAATGTTTCCATCGAGGAGAAAAATGCTATGGATCGTGTTAAAGAGTGAGATGTACTTTCAGCAGTGATGATCTGCAGCCTTTTACCAGCGAGGACCTTCAGTCCAGTCATTCAAGCGAGCAGTAATCTGTCTCCCATGGAGAGCTGTGATTCTGTGTAGGCCCGTGATCTTCTGCTGGTCCTCCAGTCCTGGCCTCGACATCATCCTCGTGCCACCTCCGCACACTCCATATGGGATTGAGATTAGAATAGCACATAATCCCAATGCTGTAAAAGAGAATTAGCAAACCCGAGGCTCAGTCTCTGCTCTAACTCGGCTGCACAAAGAGCAGGCCCGCTTCCTGGAGGCTGTTCGTGCGCATGTAAGCGCGCACATACATGTGCACAACGCCGAGACAGCAGAATTCAAAAACCAGTGAGAAATACTGATGTGGAAAGAAAATGATGGGACGAATTGCAGGAGACAGATCCAGGAGAGTCTTTTAATCTCCACACGCAGATGGTGTCTCTTGCTCTCATCGCTTGTGTGCACGCTGACACGCACGTGTGCACAAGAAATCCCTCACGTATCAGTCCAATGATATCCAAGTCAGCGGAGGACAAGACGATTCCCTAAACCTTCTCACGTTCCGCAACCTTGACCACATGGAATGGGAGATGTGACGTATTTTTAAGGATTAGTGTTGAGTTCATCAAGTTTGACAGCTGAAATTGCCAACAAAATGACATGCTAAGAAAAAATTACTTCCATGTCAACCTATCATGGAGATTAGAGAACACTTTGAAGACTTTCACCGAAAATCTTCAATTCAGGATTTGGTATGAATTTAAAAGTTTGTATAAAGTTCTGCCAAACACACCTGTTGAGTCTTAGACTCCTCAGTGATCACAGTCTTTTATTGAAACTGGTTTTACTTTTTTGGAGAGAAATCAGAAGTGAATAAAAAAGTGTTGGTTGTCATTTAAATAAATGAAAAAAATCTTTAATGCATATATTAGATACAAAAGTCTAAAAGAACCACGTTCAGTTCATTCAGTCACTTTCAAACTGGATTCAGGTCCATTATCTGTGTTGGAGGCAGAAAGCATTTAAACAAGGCACTTTTTCAACCTGCTCAACTTTACCTGTCATGAAGTCTGTATCTGGTGCCAGCAGGGAGTCGCTGTGGTAGCTGTCCTTCAGCGAAGGTCTCCCAACAAGCCCATGGGCTGTCTCCTCCATCCCTAGACCGTGGTCCACCAGCTCATCCATGTGTGTTGCTGCCCTGGGTCCGACAGAGTCAGTGTGATCCCGCAAGCTTTTAGCGAGTCTCCTCAACCTTCACTGCTGAGCTGATCCACCTTCTCTAGCCCAGCAGTGCATTCCCTCCCTTGCCTAATGTCCTGTAAGGAGGGTGTGAAGGGGTGATGTCACTCAGAGGACAGATTAAAGAGCCGGTAAGCCATCTGAAGCTCAGTGTGAGGGTAGGAGTCTTTCTGTCTCAGTATGGGTAAGTGATGCAGGTACAGTGAAAACACTGCTACACTAAAATCCCTCAAATTCCTGTGTCCAGGATGTTCCTTTAACTCTCGGCCAATGACCCCAAACAGAATATGGATGGATGGGAATTCCTGAATGATAAGCTCAACAACTGGTTTCTGCAAACATACAGCAATTACGGACCTGTGGGTTGAGGAAAAACACACTCCTGACAGCAAAATAAAACACAGCAGGGTAGGACCGAGCAATTTGCTGCTGCATGCAAAGTTGCAGACAGCACACAATTACGCTCCCCAAAAGAGCTTACTTCAGGCTACCATCCGGTGTGGTCAGCCCTGGAGCACAGTAAGGATGATGAGATTCAGAGATTAGGGAGCAGAACTTGATTAATTACAGTCGTCAAGAGGACAATAAGCCGGATGTGGTAATTAAACCAACAGAGAAAGAAACAGGAGTAGATGAAAAGCTAGTTAGACGATTTGGTTGGGGTCTCCCCCTGTGTAAGCAGACCTTTTTGTCTATTTGGCATTTTGTTGGATTGATTCTTTCTGCAGCAGATGGAATTCCACTCGCTGATGTGTCAGAGCTTTCTGGTCTCGTGAAGGAAGCGCTCGATTCTCCTGAATGTTTATATTTTTTTCTCTCCCAAAATAAGGCACAGAGATGTGTAGCTTTAACAGCAACCCCTCTCTGTTCCTCCTATTAGCTTCACCCCCTCCCCTTTAGAAAAAAACGAACAAAATGCAGAATCACATCTCCTTTCCTATTTTTGTCTTTTCACCATCACACTTCCTGTTCTGTCTGCTGCACACAGAAGAAACATACATTATACATACAGTGGCTAAATCTATTGTTATCTTGTTTAAAGGAAGAGATTTAACAAATCAGAGAGTTTGTATATTTTATATTCCTCCTCGGTCATGCTCTTTTTATCATGTTGTTTTGAAATATGGGGAAATGTGCAAAAACAAGTAAAGACATTCATGAATTACAAAAAATAAGGATTATTAGATTAATAATGCTGGCTAGTATTAATTCTAACAAATACTGCAGTGCTTCAGTTATAGGATAAGGTCAATCTAGCATTAAAACAATATGAATTATGGAGCCAGCAGGTGGGCAAAAATAGGTTTTTGCTTCAGCCTATTCCTTTTTAGGCTATTTATCAAATGTGTAAACTGTGTTTGTGTTTGTAAAAGTGGTAGTTGGTTTGAGTTGACCAAAATGACTGAACAAATGAATAAATACATAAATCATCAAACTATCCACATGCTGTTACTTAAAGGCTGGGTTGGAGATTTTTCTGTGAAGGATTTTTTTGGTTTTTTACTTGAAATTGCATTTACACATCGATAGCAAAGAACAGAACAGGATAGAAAGACTCAGCGTTTGTCATAATCGCTCAAAATAAAAAAGAAACAGTCCTTTTGTGAAGACAACATGAAAACACAAGATACAAATACAGCATGTTGTTGTTGGGATGTTTTATAATCTAACGTTTCATCACAGTGCATGTGACATCCACAAAGAACAAAAACTGAAGGTGTCAGTTAATGACGCAGAGTAAAATGGAAAAAAATCATTATAAAAAAACACTACGTTCATTGATTTGTTCTGAGGATATTTAGGAAAGTCATTCTGATGTAATGACAGCATTCAGCCAATGGTCCTCAAGCTGCTCAGCACACTTGAGGGGCTTTTAAGGTCCAAGTATGCCACTACTTTTATTATAATGAGACACTAATCTACTGCTCCGGCTGCCGTTATCCCCACGTAGCGGACTATGAGGCCCCTGTGGTGCGCTGCGTTCGTGTGCTGAACTTTCCTAATGCCCTGAAGCCTGAACAGGGATAAAGGCCAAATGCAGATAAGGACTCAGCTGACAGTGGATGTATGTGGAGAAGGAAAAGGAACCGTGGGAGAGGGATAAAAGGAGGTTAAGACCCCTCTCCTGTTTTATTCAGGCAAACAGATAACCATGGACAACATGTCCAGGATTAAAGCCAAATTGTGGATTTAACCCTGATCCATACATTTGTCTCACTACCGACCTCCTGTGGACACTTTGCAACATCACAGCTGACTGGTGGAGGAACTTTTACCTGCTTCCTGAAGATCACATGCGGTGAACTCCGCCTCCCCATTTTGTTCACTATAATGTCTCTTCAAAGGTTGCTATAGAGACTGAAGGAAGGATATCTTGGAAAGAGGGGTGTACTCACTTGATCTAACTTAGAAATATGCCCTTTGATCCAACCCAGTCACTGAAATGCAAATGATAATACATTGACACAATAAAAGAGTGAAATAAAAACCCACACTCAGAATGTTCACAAAGCACTTAGATTTTATAAATATTCTCTCAACAGTACATTAAATCAGTTGGGATAATATATAATTCTTTAAAGTAAAAAAAAAAAAATCCAAGAGATCCTCAGAGAGCATGACAAAGTGACAATAATCCGATACACACATTTCTTTCTACTCCAAAAATATCTAAACTGTATATTCCCCATTTTTTCCAAATATATAAAATATATGCCAACACTAAGCATCAGCACAGGCCACAGAGAAAGCAGGACCTCACAGGTTGGTTTGGTGCTTTTGATTCATCTGATGGAGTGAAGATTCAAATACAAGTGCCTGCTGAGAGGCATCAGCGAAAAGTTTCTCAGTGTTTCAGCTCTTTTCATCACCAAGAGGACACACAAACGCTCTTTTTCCCTGAGCGCTGTGCCAGCCTTGCTGTCATGGCAACAAAGGATGCAACCATGCAGAGCCTGTGAGTGATTAAGTTATGATAACATACGATCTAGTCCGTGCTTTTTACAAGGCTGGCCAGCACTTGGAGGATAACACTTGGTTAACTGAGCTTTTGTTGACTTCTTTTTCCAAGGAATTCTGCGTTAATCTCTCGCCATCTCCCTAGGTAGTAAAAGGAAAATATGAACCCAAGGAGAGACAACTGAAGAAGAGATAAGCAATGTGGCCATGAGAACTTTTCAGTGCTCATACTCCAGTCCTTCAAGAGACAAACAGATCCATGGGCACGTGTGAGAAGGGCAACACTCCCCTGCTGCATCTGGCGGGGGGACACAGGGGACATCATGCCCCTGTGTCCTGTCTCAGATTCTCTGCTGCTCTCTTTCCCAACAGGCCAAATCAATAAAAGCTCAGGTGACCATGTTGCCATTCTCCCAAAACAGCTCACTTAAGGTCAATCAGGTTCAACAGGAGAGCTGGAAGGGGTCTTTTTCTTCAAGCCTGAGAGCGCTCCTGCTCACCTGCCTGCTGGGGCGAACTGCTCTCCACCCCGCAACAACAAAATCACCTAAACTCTAAACTAAACAGATTTGTGTCCTCAACCTCGATTCTCTAAATTCTTCAGATACAAATAAACAGAAACCATTTCTATCCTGGAGCACAAAGACACAGGATATACTTAATTCATTAGACACAGTACTTCCAAATAAGTTAAACTGAAATCTTAATATATTTTATTGTTTTCTTCATTTAAATATTTTTTTTTCTTGCTTTAAATATAATTATTACAGATCTTGCAAAAATACTACACTGTGCATTGGCTGTCTGCTTGTTTAAAGAGTGCCCCGTGCTTCCTGGATTCAGATATGTACACTTCATAAGAAGGGAGATCCCCGCTGTCCGTCTTCTACAACCTCGACTCCCTTCGTTTTCTCTCATTTGGTCAGAACTAAATGAACGCTGTGATTTAAAACTAATCGAAAGTTAACTAAAAAATAACACATATTCTTTTTTTTTTTCCTTTTTTTTTTTTAAATGTCCGTTTTCCAAAAATAGTAAGTCTAAAAATATATTGTATATGTCATCTTAGGAAATCGACATAATAAAATATTCTTAGGAAGGAGAACTTGTAAAGTAGGAGAATATATATTACTTTTTTTTCCTTTATTTTTTTAAGAATTGTGGGATTGATAAAAATAAAAAAAGAGAAATATTTAAGACTAAATTTAGTTTTGGGTTGGGATTTGCGCTGCTTAAATAGGAGGAAAGATACACATGGCTTTAGCGGTGGAAAAATGGCGGAGCACTTTTCCAGCTTCTCAAATGTTGATGAGACGGGCGCTCGTCGCGTAGGAAAGCAATCGGGCACTCTTTATGTTTTTAAAGGTACACGCACTCCGACACTACTCGAGTGACAGTAAAACACTTGCAGGTTAAAAGGCAATAGAAGAGCGTGGTTCAAAATCACCCACGGCTCAGTTTAAAGTATCAAACACCCCACCCTCGTACACGCCTCAAACCCACCGCTACCTTAAGCCTAAATACACTTTGATCACGATCTGGCCTTCATCCTGATGCTTCTTCAAATCTAATCACTTTTACAGTGTGGATACATACATAAATATATCATTTGTACTCATAAGTATGTCAGAGCTGCTAAAAAAAAACAACAAAAAACAAAAAAACAAAACAAAACAAGTGGAAAGACTCCAGTACTATATAGAGACTGTATATATTTCATGGGAGTCATCAGGCTGAACATAAGTAACAAAACACATTAATAAGTTCTGAACTGGAATCGAACAGAAATATACAGTTCACACTGATGAGAGCAGCCGTGACATACCATTTCCTTCTAAAGGTGATAAATCAAACAAATAAATTAAACAGTACCCACTATCCTTTACCTGGCCAACCTTAATTCTTTTTCCTCTTTTGATGCAAAAAATTTGTCTGATTCATGTGGATTCAACTTTAATTTCCAGGATGCAGCACCAATAAACTGTCACTGAGTAGTCGCCACGTTGTTTGTTTCCAACAAAGTGAATGTGTATGGCTGTGCAGCCAAACGTCTACCATTAAACGAGTGAGGTACACCTGCAATTCACCGCCGGTGCAGAAAGCACCGAACCAACTGCAGTGGGCAGAGACAGGGCTTTATACGATGATTCATGCAGAAGTGGTCCAAGAGCCGCAAGTCAAGACAACCACAATGGCTGCAGATTTGCTAAAAAAAAAAAAGAGTTTTTACTGCAAAACTGAACCAGTGTTCCTACTACACTTCTTTTTTTGTTTTTTAAAGATTACCATATTTCACCAATTAATAGCCCGGGCATTTAATACGCAAAATCAACTTGGACCCCAGACGTTTAAAAGAACCAGGCGGCCATTCGCTGCAGGCCTTTATTTATTTGTACCTGTACCCTAACCCCAACCCAACACTCTGGCAGCTGCTTCCCCAAAGTTCTGCTCCATGTATTTTACAACTCAAAGCTTAAACATAATCATACTTTTTATCTTTCTTCCCTCTCACATTATCATTTATGTCCCTTTACTGTTCATTCTCCTCCATGTTTACATGTCCTCCGATGTGTTTAAATGCAATTAAATATACTCGACTGCACGTCAAATTGTCGCTGCGAGTCGTTCCCTCAGACACTTCTGTTTTCTGTCAAAAAGAGTTAGATGGTCAGTTTAAGATTATGGTGCACCCTTTTTCTAACGTTAGCTAGCTCTCTTATTTTGACAGAAAAACAGAAGTACCACATTTATTGTGGCTAACCGTTTATTTCTGCCAAAAATAAGGTGAATAACCTTGATTTTGGGTTTACCTCAATATAATGCAAATAATCACCCCAGTAATTATTCGGGTGAGCGTTTCAGATGCAAAATGGGTAACACCCCAGGCGTTTAAAAGAACAAGGCGGCTATTTGCGGCCCGGCGATTAATTGGTAAAATATGGTACATGGCTCTAATGTTTATAGTGCAGAGGCACTAAAGTGGAGCGGATGTTCAGCACAGAGTGGCAAGCTGGGATTCAAACCTGTGACTGCTGCAGGACTACAGCCTCAATACATGAGCCATCTCCTTAAGCCACTGAACCACCCAGAGGGCCCCTTACTTCGATTCTATTAGTCTGCTTATCACTCTGCCTCCATAGAACTGAGATTAATTGAATTTAATCCCCAAAGGGAAATTATGTTGTTCTGATGTAAATTACTTAGAAATACACACAAAAAAAGGATGGAGAGGTGCTTCTTCACAGTCATTTGTCCAGGATTACAACAACAACTGCGAGCACTTCTACCCCACCTCTGTAGGTCTGTCTGAAGTCTTCTGTCCATCTGCATCATCTGAAACCCACGTAGAGAGATTCTGGAGTCCAGAACATGTTCCTGCAGCCACATCTTGCAATACATGTCAGGCTACAAGCTCATCCATCCCACCTCCCACGTATCCCACGCTCCATTATTAATTAGTGATTAGTTAAAACCTCTCTTTGCTCTCCATTTATCTCAAGTTCAATATCCTTGACCTCGCCTCTTCAACTCATTTGCATCTGAAATCTTTTTCTGATCATTAGCGATTCTTTAGATAGCTAATCTCCTGCTTCCATATGTAAGAAGCTCTCTGTTGTCATGGTTACTCATCACCAAAAAAAAGTTAAAAAAAACGTTTTTAAAAAAAGTGCCAGAATTATGAGTAGAAGATCTCCAGGCAGAACAGCAATCCAGCAGTTTCAATGGAATAAAACTCAGTAAGAACTCTTAAGAGGATATGAACAAAGACATGAATTTCCCCGTTGTATGAGAATTAAAGGGTTATCTTATCTTAATTTAATAGAATACTTGCAACAAGTTTCCACTAGAGAGGTACCATTCTAGGATTGTAAAATGCTCTGTTTATCTCTGTTTTTTTTTCCTTTTGTATTTGTTAGTACTGCATTCTGGAAATCAAAGTCAAATCCACAGGAACCTGAAGATCATTTCCTGAATGTCGGCCCCACTTTCCTGCATCAAAGAGGTTAAGAATTCACGTGACTGGCCAGGTACACCATTCCTACCATATAACAGGTTGGAGGCTAGTGTTTTAAAAAAAAATGTAATTAAGGAATGGATTTGTGCAACATAACAGGGGAACAAGTGCTGAAGAGGAGAGCAACTGCATGGGAGGGGAGGAGGGCATTGTGGGTTGTGGGACATCTCTTGCTTTGTTTTCAAGTGGGCATGGAGGGGGGAGGGGTAGGGGGAAGACATTCAGGTCAGTTGTCACCAGCGCTTCTAACAATCACCTTCCTGCTGTTATATTTATATAAGTGACACGGTACGAGTGGATGAAAACAGCACATGCTGTTTAAAGCAGCACAGAGGAACGCTTTGACTCCTCCTATACTCGGTGGAGGTTAAGTTCCTTTTACTGCACTGTCTAAAATTTACTATTGTACTTCCTCAGTCACGCTCCTGAATTCTCTTTTGTACTTGAGCAGCTTAAGGCTGATTTATTTTTCATTAATACTCTCCAAGTGCCTCAGGACAAACGTCAAAATCTGACCTTTTTGTGATTCAAGGTACACTGATTTCATGATGTCACAGTTACGCTGGACTCTTCACTGGGGACGTCTGACATTTCTTCGTCACATCAGAAACAACCAATCAAATTTCTTCCCGCTCTCTGCACAAATAATCTGCATACTTTGAATTAGTCCTGCCTCAGTATACGATTTCATTGGCCAGCTCTAGCTGCATCGCCACAAATGGACTGACTGACGTTTGAACATTCCACAGTATTAAAACAATGCACGGAACGCACAATTCAGCTTGGAAATGGATGACGTCACCTCATTCAAAGTCTATGGAGGTCAACGCAGACGGAGCTTGCAACACGTACATGTGAGCAGAGCGTTGAGTGGTGAAACTAGCTGTCTGACCCTCAACCTGAAAGTCATAACACAAGTCACAGGGAGTGAAAGGAGATAAATGATCAGTAAACCAACCAGAAAGCACAGATGCTGCACACAGCCTCTCTAGAACGAGACGTCTTAAAACCTGAATCTGAAAGTTTCAACATCAGATGCAGCTTTCTTCTTCAACACTCAAGTGTGTTAAAGAACTATATTAAGAGTGTGTTTCGGCTCACGCAGAGCCATTGCTCAAGATGAAATTGAGGGGACTGAGAGAGAAGCTCCACTTCATCTAAAGCTGCTTGTTCGGCTTGATTGCCTGAAAGCCTCCTAGAAAACCCATCATGTGGCCATGCTGATTCTCACTGACAACACCTGCTTGCCGTTCTCTCACACACACACAAACTCAAATCAGGGGAAACAACACGACAACCTTGATTAGCTGCTCCCCCTCACCTGGCTGGCTGAGCAGCGTAAACACTGAGGTGACAGCGAACGCTCGTGTTACCCGGAAACCCCTTAGCACCGAGCCATCCAGCGGCTTACACGTGGACCAAACATGACTTCTGTGCTAAGATGCTTCAGGAGAAACACGGCTCTGACAGCAGTCCTGCTCAGATTGGTTTCCAACATTCCTGACAGGAATACTGACGTTGGAGAGTTTGGGGGCGCACAAGCTTCTGTGACACCATCATGATGGAAATGAAAGCTAAGAAATTGGAGCTGTTAAGTAACTTTTCCAAACGAGGAAGTGTTGGTGCTCTGACTGAGATGGACTTAACCCCTTGGTAGTCAACTAAAGGGATCTGTGCTTCGTAGTGTGTCACAATGCTCCCCCAAAACTGGGCACATCCCATCACCTCCCCTTCCCCTCATCGTGAGGCGGTCAGCAGAAAGGTCAGTGGTGCTCAGTCCGTCTGTGCCCCCTCCTCCCCCATCTTCCTCTGTGGAGAAGGCAGAGCGACGTGCTGATTGATTCAAACGTGCGACGACCTGCTACCCTCTACTGCAGGTTCTTCAAGATGCGTCCGTAACGAAAGTCGTAAACGTGCCGGCAGAGGTACACCAACTCCGGGTCGACGTCTGTGGGCACACAGCGGTGGGAAGGGGGTGCAAAGTCGGGGCGGAGGGGCACCATGCTGGCACAGCCAGGTGGGGCGCCTTCAGCACGTCGCTTCACCAAGGCACAAAATCTAAGGAAACAATTAAAAAAACAGCAACACACAAATTAGCTCCTCATGTAGGCTTTACTGATTCTGCACAAAAGAATACAAATGCTCTAAATGAATAAATCAGAACTCAGTCAACATGCTAAATCAAACTATAATCTACGTGCTTGTCTGATGGAAAAATAAAAAACTAGTGAGCACCTTGTCAACTAGCCTCTTAAAGGGTTAGTGGGTGTTTTGCAGTCTTGTCTGGACCTACGTTATTGTGGACCACTGAAACATCAGTTCCAAGTTGAAGTCTGCATCCAGCCACAGGCCGTCCAAATCCTCTGATGTTGTTTTGGTTGACAGAGTTTATTTATAAGTCTACTTGTGTAGACTTGAGACACTAAAGTATCCCAGAATCCACTTTGCATCAATGAGCGGCGGCAACATCATAGTGGAGAGCTCACTGATAAGATCCTCAACTATTACTACAGATGTGTAAGTCTGTAGTTTTGAGATGTTATCTTGATCTTGGGTGTGCGTATTTCTTATAACCCTCAGGGTTGTGCTAAATTCATCAAGATGAAGCCCAAATAAAAAATAAAAAACATTCTCCAATGTTATCACAGATGTATAGGCCTGCTAGCATCAGGTGTGTTTGCAAAAGTGGGGCAGTTTTATGGGGCCTACTGTGTCGATCTATTATCAAGAAAGGCCTCGTACAAATAAAAAAAATGAAATTCCCACAGGGCTGAAACATATACCTGTAGTAGAGATGACATCATTCAGCCCCCATGTAAAAGAGTCGTCTCATCTCATCCAACTCCACCATTATGTATTATACAAACAGCCCACAGAAATGCAGCAACCGTCATAGCTCATCCCATCATCCTTTTAGTTTCTTTTCATAATTTTTCCTATCTTCTTTTATTTATTGATAGTTGACAATCAGTTCAACTAGTGCACTCGCCCCACCAGGTGGTTTGAAATTATAGTTATGTACTCTGTCACTGTAAGTGGGGATATGACAGTGGTGGAGGTCAGCTCTGTTAGAATTCCAGCCTCCCAGTTTCAACCCATCAATGGAAACGCCTTTTGAAAAACGCATGTTGAAATGGTGTTTCTAGCATCTCTTTGGCATATCTGATTCACTGTAACTGGCCACTGTATAAGCACATTATTTAAACCTTCACACCAAATATCAGCTATCTTTATTTCATGCAGCTGATTCTAGAGGCCCTGCAGAAGAGCCAGGACAAGCTGGAGAGTTGATAATTTTGGACTGGTGTTGGGAACACCTCTGTGTTCCCCTGGAAGATGCTGGGGAGCCGCTGCTCCTACGAGACCAACTCAGACATGCAGAAGTTAATGGATGGATGCGGAGGAATGTGCAGCAGAGAAATTCTCGTCAACTCGCATTCAGTCTAATTGTTTTAACCAAGGCTGCGCTGAAAGATGTTTTTCTTCCTCTACTATATTTACTTTATTTCAGCCTAACCTGCAATTTTGAAAATTCCCAGTGTAGTCCTGTAAATTCTGATATGTCCCTGTTAAGTTTTCAACTTTTAAAAATTCCTGAAATTTCGCAACCCTGAATAAGAGGCACTGGAAAAATATAAGAAATAGAAGACATGACTTCTGAAATGATTCTGTCAACAACTCTCACTGCTGGTGTTGTGTGTTTGTGTGTGTGTGTGTTTACTCACCTACAGTACTGGGCCAGTGGGAGAACATAACATCTGTCTTCTATGCAGGCAACACTATTTTCATCCTGATGCCGAGAGGCGAATATCTCATTCTGGAATCAACAGTGGGTGTACAGTGTCACATCATCAGAAGTGTTTCCTATTGTGCTGAGTGACGGCTAAAGAAAACTGCAACACTTTTCAACTGCGAGCGCAGAGGAAGATGGAATAGTTCATGAGAAATGGTATTTTTGCCTCTGTGTTTTTACTTTCTGAGCCACCACATAAAGAAAGTCCTGAACTGCTCAGCACACATGATACCTTCATTGTGAACACAATGGAAATTTCAAGCAGTGAAACTGTTCCCTTCCCTGTTCTCAGTTTGTGCAACGCTGAGGTCGGAAAGATACCATCAGTTTTGGCATTGTGGTTAGACTGAAGAGCTAACCAACTATCAACAGTTTCAGGGCTGCTGAGAGAAAGATAATGAGCTCTCCAGCAACAGCCTACATTGCTGTGCACAAACAAGCTTTTTTTTTTTAATTTTTTTTTTTTATTAAATATAAAAAAAATCCCTCTTGCATATTATTTCAGTACAGGCTAGATAAACATGATGCTTCATATGATGGCACACCAAAACAATCTGCAACATTACATCAACAAGTAAGATGACCTTACATGTATGACTGTCATTTATCAGCTTATAATGAAACATTTTCTTTGCAGCAACCCATTCAAGCCTCACCTCACAGTGTGCGCGGGGATCTCGGCCTCCCTGGGTGTGCTCAGGTCTGTAGTACCAGAAAAGGCTCATCATCAGCTCTCCTGAGGAAGCACAGAGAAACACATGAACAGGTGATCAACCACAGCCACATGTTCCTCCAACCAACCATCCATGCAAACAAACACCTCCTATCTGTTTTCTTTTCTTTTTTTTTTTGATCTGCCCCCTCTCTGCTTGTCTCTTTTACCTGTTTTGGGGTCCTCCCACAGCGCTGAAATCTTTGCAACGTATGGAAGGGACTTCTTCCTGGGTCCGGACCGTAGCAGCACCGTGTCCCTGACACGGATCACTTCTCCATCCCTCTCGACTCCTTCGTAACACTGCCGCGGGGCGGCTTCTTCTTCTCCCTGACAAAAGGACACGTGCATGCAAAGACAGATATAATTCTCTTCATGAAAGACAAAAAGAAATCTTTAACATGACACTCTGTCTGGCAGCTTTGTTGACGCTTCCATTAGGGGGGTTATTATCATTAATCTGCTGCTCCTCATCACCGTACACAGATAGGTTCACAAATAACCTACCGCAATGAAAACCTCCCTCTCTGTGGGCATTCCAACAGGCCGCCAGCCGTTTGTGGCACGTCTGCGGCTGACTTTCTTTTGTTTGTTGCTGCCAAGCCCTGGCAGGGGTGCCGTCTGTTTCATCGGGAACCGAGTGCGGCCCAGGGACAGGGAGCCGTTGGTGGCCTTGGTGCTCTGTGGGCATTCCTTGGCCAGCTTTAACCTGGCCTGAGGCTGGTCTCGCCTCGACAGGGGGGTCAGCAGGTGGGGTTTAGTCTGAGTGGAAGTGGGCACGCTGGATAGAGGGAAACTGGAGATGGGCATGGCAGGTGCAACCAGAAGGGAGGAGTTGTGATCACCCTGAGGGGAGGAATAACCCTCTGGAACAGAAGAAGAGGGGAAGCGGCTCTTGTTAGTGAAGAACTTTGTACAAAATAATATAATCCTTCTCTTGATGTATTTTCCCTTCACTCTTTGCTGTTTTTTCATCAGTGTGCCATGACACGCATCTTACAGTGGCCAAAACTCATTGATCACAACTGGTGCCATTTAACAAAACTTACACATATTGGGCCTAACTGGGTATTCGAAGATGGTGAGTTTACTTAACAATTATATATATAAAACTCCAATTCCAAAAAAGTGGGAGCACTGTGTAAAACTTTAAAAATAAATAAAAGCAGAATGCAATGATTGTCAAATCTCATAATCCCATATCTTTATTTCCAATAGAATATCAAGAAAATATCAGTTGTTGAAACTGAGATTAGTTTATTTTGATTTTGATGGCAGCAACACATCTCAAACCAGTTGGAACAGAGATAAGAAAAGGCTGGACAGATAACTGGCCCAAACAAAAAAAAACAAAACAAATAGAGGAACATCTGACATCCGTTGAGTTTAATTGGTGACGGGTCTGTTTATATCTGCATGGATGTAAATACCTGCAAAAATCTTCTGTTCCTGGTGTGAGATTCAGACACAATCTAATAATTATTCACCCTTTTGATGCAAATTTGCATACCAGCGATACTTCTACAAAGTACGCAGGTGTCAGGATAATGTCGTCCAAATGTGTTAGCTGTGCTGAGTGTAAAAGAAAAAAAAAAGAAAAGAAGAAGCTGTCTTTCTGTCTCTGCCGAGTTAATGACATTATCAGCTACAAGCCAGGCTTCAGTGAAGACTCCCTGCTACAGTTAGGGGCTGCACTTTCTGGAAAGATTACAGCACAACATTAAATGGACCACTAATCTGCTTCAAGCACTGATGAGACTGTTGCACTGGATATCAGTGCTGGCTGATGTTTGCTTAGTTTGCATCTGGACGACTGACAGATTTGAAGATAATTGACATGACGGAAGTTAACACTAAAATTAAGATTACTTCAGTGCATTGTTATCGCTGTGACCCTGACAGCCCCCGGATAATGTCTTTAATGAGACTTAATAAAGGAGTCTTAACAGGGTTTCTACTTCCACTCACCTGTCTTGATGCTGTGTGTGCAGCCAGTGCATCCCGAGCTGAAAGAACAACTCCTGCTCGTGACTGGAGGCATTGCTCTGTAGGTGTAGCTGCTGATCCCGCAGGCCTCACCGTAACAAGGCGAAGTGACAGAATTACAGTAAGCAGGGTGGGCTAGCCCTGAGGGGTGGGACACCTGCCGCCCCAGAAGCTTGGAGCCAGTCACTCGATTAGGGCACAAACTAGAGGGGCTGAAGTTGAGAGGCTGCGAGGACAGGCCAGCTGAAGTTGCTCCAGTGTGTGTTGGGTGGGCGATGTGGACGTAGTAGCTGGAGAAGCAGGGATCCGCAGCGCAGAGACATGGGTGGGGGCGGAGGGTGAGGGCTGTGTGTGGGTGGGAATGCGTGAGGGAAGGTGAGGTTACTAGGCACTCGCGCTTCACAGGGGTCATAGCTGAGTTAAGCGACTGATCGTCGGAGTCTCCGTAAGGCTGCTGGCTGAGGAAGAAAGCCAGGCGGTGGCAGTATTCCACGGAGCGCTCGGGGGGACAGCAGTAGTATGGACTCAGCTCCGTCTCCAGCTGCTCTTCTTTAACTTGCTTCAGTGGGTATGCTAGCATGCTGCGAGACTGGTAGCCTGGTTTGGTCAGTCTACTGGTGCAGCTGCCTGTCTCCCACTCCACCTTAGGCTCAAAATCTGCCTTCTTCTTACAGACTGTGCAGCTGATGGTTTGGGGAGAGGCCCTTTTCCCCTTCTGCTTTTGAATGTGTCCCTTGTGTTGCAGTTTGACCCTAGACTGCTGCTTTGGGGTCGACGCTGCAGCCGGAGCCGTACAGTCTGATGTGACAGTAGCTGTTGGTGCAGCTTTTACTCTATGTTTACTGGTAGCAGAGGAACTGGTTAACTTCAGCAGAGCTGCAGCGTTGAGTCCAGCTAACCGTCTGGGTGCAGGAGCATTCAAACACTCCTGGCTCAATCCAGCACTTTTATCACTTTGTTTAACTTTAACTTTGGCTTTCTTGATCAGCTTAGAACTTTGGCACAGCTCAGTCTTGTGAGATGTGGAACTTTTACCAGTGTTCCCTCGTGAAGCCTTCGGACCCCCGGGGACCCCAATTCTGGGTGGCCCAGCATCCAAAGAAACCCCTCCGTCCAGAGATTCCTCCTGTCTCCTGGCCTGTTTGACTGCTGGCTGGGCATCAGTGGCTCTTTCAAGCAGTAGACTGTTTACCGCCTCAGCGTTCAGAGAGGCCAGTCTGCGCTTGCGTGGTTGCAGACCTTCCAGTAGAGCACACTCAGCATAACTCGAACTGCTTGACTTTAATTTGGTTTTTGGTAATGACTTGGCTTCTTTGCTTTCTCTTCTCTTCCCTTTTTTGGATTTGAATTTGCGGCCATCTTTCCCTTCCTTTTCTTTAGACTCTTCCTTTTCACGTAAGCTTTCTTCCAGCCGAGTGAGGAGGACATGGCAGCTGCGCCCTTCCTCATCTGAGTTCCCAGCCCTCCCCCGCAGAGGGTACAACTTTCTGTCCCGTTTCTTTTCTCGCATCTGGTCCATCTTTCTGCTCTGATCTGACGTCTTCGTCCCTGTCTTCTTGTTCATCCTCACGGCCATGGCCTTCTCTTGTTTGATGACCTCGCCTATCTTCTTCGTCCTGCCAAATCGTAGTGTGCGCTCAAGCCAGGCGCCGCCCATGGCGCCACCATGTGGCCAGAGACGGCTGTTGTCCCCCCAGTCGACGCTGCAGTGGCTCTGCCTGAGGGAAGCTGCTTGCCTTGCGTGAGTCATCACATGCTTCTCCACAAAGCCTAGAAATAAAAAAAAGACAAAAGTTAAAATTCAAGCATGTCCTTCTTACTTCTGACCAACTACAGGCAGCCATTAAAACGTACAGCAACTTGATTGATTGCAAAAGTTTTAAACTTACAGACTTTGAGAGCTACTGAACATAAGCGGCCATGACTGATTCAATACAGGAAGAGATGAAGATATTCTTGAGCTGAACGGTCTCACTGTCAGATTTAATTTACTTCATCCTATGTTGAGTTCCAGCCTGTCCACGGTGTATGCGGGTGGCTACATCATCCTGGCAGTCTGACGAAATCCAGAAAATTTGAGTTCATTGACTGACCATTAGGGTCCAACAGGTCGTCAAACGCTATAGACCTTCATGTCCAATTGTACAACTTTACTACACAAATAAATATAATTACAGTCTGGTTAAAAAAAACTGCTTTTGACTCCGCAGAAAAAAGCTTATAAAGTGTCAGATTTATGCCTAATTAGGGGCATGCTGTCAATTCAGCTACTTAGCCCCTTCATTGAACTTGGCTTCCAAGCTGTGAAAAAATATGGATATGGATTTTAGCTGTTAAAAGAACGACGGCATGAGACAGACCTTAGCTGTGTGGCCATCTTTAAATTGAGAGACAAGCTGGCAAAGAAAATCCTTCCCCTGACTCATATGCCACTCAGTTAGGTCAAGCACACGTTAACAACTCCTCTCCGGACTGAAAGTGAATGACAAAGCATCCCGCTTGCTCGCTGTCGCACATGTGGGACCTCCCTCGTTCGGTTCATATTCCCTACCCCGGAGTAAACAGCAGCTTAGATTATTTGTTCTAATATTCTGCCAAAGGTCCAGAGCCCATAAATGGCATCAGGGATGGCCCTAGAATAAACACCAAAAGAGTATAATCATTCTTATTTTAAAGATAACATGGCTCACTGCTTTTAATTCTATTAAGAGACTGGAAGCAGCCATCTATCTGCCTCATGCAGCAGCCTGGTTTTCAGGACAAGTGATCTTGATCATTTCAGAACCCTTCAGGATCTAAGTTGACTAAATGACTGGCTGCAACCAAACAGCCCACCAGTCTAGGCCAGTCTCAGCCAGTCTCTGACAACCACAGGTCCAAGTGGAGCTCTGGCACCAAGGATAAGCCCCCTTCGTGACCCTGAAGAGCATGAAGCAGGTATGGAAGACGGACGGTGAGCTCCAGCTGTTTAAGGCCAGTTTGTTTGCAATCCTCCAATCATGATAAGTCTTGTCTGGTGTGTGTGTGTGTGTAAATGTGTGTGCATGTGTTTTATGGTGAAGTGGAGAACCCAAACCACGTGAAGATCACAGACTTTGGTCTGGCTCGTCTGCTTGATATAGACGAGACTGAGTATCACGCT
>JBAMYA010000017.1:554726-574672 GCA_037176975.1 Arrhamphus sclerolepis
GCATATCAATAGCTTCTGCATTTTTTTTTAAATTTCCAAAGTGATTTTTTTCTTAATGCTAGTATAATCCTCGAAACTCCGATGCATCCCTGCATTCCTGAGATGCCTTTCAGTTCAAAATGAAAACTGGCATGAACATGTCTGATGGGTTTAGAAAAGGTAATCAGTAACAGTAGAAGGAGGAGGAGCAGAGCAAAGAGGACACCAAACATGGTGCTCACAGAGAATACGGAGAAATAGAAGATTTAGGCTACACAGTCTTGTGGCGTTTGATCAATATAAGTTTGAACGTTTACTTTTGTTCTCATTTTTATCCTGCGTTATTATAACACTGATTTTATCAAACTACAGGAGAGAACAGTGAAAAACAGCTCTAAACTACACTGTATAATGCCCACAAATAATTCCTTACTTTTTTATAAGATTAACAAGTTTTATGGGTCAAGTTAAGAAGAACTGAACAACTTTATGTGATATATATATAGCCTATTTGAAAACCTGATTGGTTCCATCAGCAAGCACTTGCAAAGGCCATTATAATATGAAATCATCAACCTTCTTGGATGGAAAAAAGCAATAATAATAAAGGTTTAAATTGTTATAAACTGACTGAAGCAGAGAATATAATGATAAAAATACCGAACCACTGAAATGTAAAATAACAGAATTCCGCCAAATTATGGGCAAGATGCAATAATGTGTTCTGTTGTTGAATTCTTATTACTGTACTTCAATTCAGCAATGCAGTTAAACTAATTTCTTTTTGGGTTCTCAGGTCTGCCAGGGTTTTCCAGCATGTTTGGAAAGAAGAAGAAACGGCTGGAGATCTCAGCTCCATCTAACTTTGAGCACCGGGTCCACACAGGCTTCGACCCCCGGGAGCAGAAGTTCACCGGGCTGCCTCAGCAATGGCAAAGCCTGCTAGCGGACACTGCCAACCGCCCCAAGCCCATGGTGGACCCTTCCTACATCACCCCAATCCAGCTGGCACCAATGAAGGTAGAGCCTAAAGACATAAGGCATCTGGCCTTCTGTTCACCACAGATTTCGACATCATCCTTTTGATTATTATCCTTTTGTTTCTCCTTGCTCTCTCTCTGTATGAACTCGTATTCCTCTCTTCACTTCTTTTATTTTTCTGTCTTTGAGTTGTCACTCTGTGTAGGTGTTTGTCTCTTCAGTGGTTTTGTTTCTCACTGCTTCACTCTCCACCTGTTACACTCTTCCCTCAGAGGCAAAATGGATAGTTCTCCAGACCATCTGGCTACTTCACACCTCTCAGATGTCCCCATCATGTCTGAAATTTCAGTCATGTTTTGCACATTAGCTTGCTTTAAACCTGCATTAAACAGTCTGGTGATAATTACTACTGAACCCTTGTGCTAAACTCATTTGCTGTCAAAACTAAATAACTTTTGGTGGCTTATACCAGTATGTTGCTTGGATGAGTCTTTCATTATTTTTTTAAAACTATTTGTGCTACTGTCACACCAGTTGTAGCTATATTTCTGTAGTTTAATGGGATAAGTCAATATTTTTGGGAATCAGCTTATTTGCCATCAACCCCAGAGTTTGATATGAGAATAAATACCTCTCTGTGTATCTTATAACACAGTCTAAGGTACTATTTAAGTTGGCTGAAAGGAGTGTTGGTCATGAGTGCAGTTCTTGTGTTCATACTGACCCTAGTGAACTCAAGTGAACTGCACACCAAAACGAAGACCACCTCCTCAGAGCAGACCATTTGAGGTGTGAAAATTCCAAGATGCTCGGCTGACTTAACTTTGTGTACAGCACCTGTTTGAGCTAAAGAGGCTTCCGTAGTCTGCTGGACCACGCGCATAGATTGTGTGTTTTGAAAGATACGTAAACGTGGCAAAAGAAAGTAACACTAGCAGTCACAGACAAACCACGTCCTGCGACTTGTCTAGTCTGCTACTTGTTTAGCTTGTCTTGGTACAAATAAGATTTTTAAAAAGTCAACTCTGGGTCAACAACGTGTAGTTGTTGTGTCGCCATGCTTTTCAGCTCTTTGCTTCAGGCTGGTTGTCATGGAAACATGAGACTGCTAACTGTTGTCTTGTAACTGTTGGTACGGCAGTCGGGCTCAAATGAAAACAGCATTATGTGAACACAAAATGAACTAACTGAAAATTGATACAGTGTGATTTGGTGTGCACCGAGTGAAAACAGCTGATAAAGCTAGGGTTAGCCTAGCTTAGTTTAGCATAGTTTGGTGGAAGAGTATGGAAACTCCTAGCCAAAGTTACAAAATAAATTTTCCAATAACTTCAAAATGTTCTTATGTACATGTTGTGAGTTGTCCATTTATATAGAAGTAAAACCGTAGAGGATACAAAGCCTATGTGTAGCAGTCCATTTCCAGACTCCACTTACTCTAGTCACAGTATATACACAACATCTGGTTTTCTTTGAACCAAACCTTTAAGCAGTGGAGGGTCAATTTACATTCACCCCTGTTATGGATTTACTTTATAGCAGAAATTGATCAAAAAATGAAATAAAAAATTTAACTAACTAAAAATAAAAATTTAAATAGTTAGCGCTTAGTACCTTCAATGAACGTGACATCTGAGCTGTGAATAAAAACCTTAAAGAAATGAATCCTTCTTATTTTAGAGATAATGTAGTGTGTCATGCTCCTAAGGGTACAGGGCATTGAAGGGCCAAGACTCAAACGTTAGTTAAGTAACAGGCGGCACCTTTTGACTACGACTGAGGGCTGTTGCTGGTGCAACCCGAGGATGACTTCTAGGTCATTGGTCACTAGCCTGGACTCTTCCAGATTGACTAACAGGATCGCTATCTGATAATCAAATACCTGCCCTCTAAGATGTTTAGACCAAGCCAGGTGCTATGACTTGGGTTTCATGTGTCGCAGTGACAGCGTTCCATCTGTGAAAAGTTGTGGAGTTTTCAGCTTCTTGCTCTTCAGCACAAATGTCAAATAATCCTACTGCCAGCCTGCTCAGGACAGGACTTATTTGTGTAGCGAACAGGAAGAAAAGAGATTGGCTGCTTTTGGTATGACAATGGTACGAAGCACCGCCTCGGTGCACTGCTAAAATGATGTGTGTGAGTCGACCATCAGAGCCCCGGCAGGCCTCGTTTCAGCTATTAGTTTGAAATGTTATTCAAGTGACATCAGAAATGATCAGTCATCAAACTGACCCTTCAGAAACTGATGATGTCACAGAGTCTCTTATCAAACTCTGGGGTTGACAGCAATTAAGTTGTGTTACAATGAAAAATACACTGCATTCGTTGCTACATAATAGCTTTAAATCCTTTAGTCTCTTTGAATTGAAAGAGCTGTGAGAGTCACAAATGTAGGAGCCAAGAATGTAGTCATTTGAGGAAAACGTAAATGAAATTTTACTAGTAATCACATTTGCTCTTTGCTGCATCCACTTTTGCTGATATTATTTACTGTATCATGGAATAAAGGCAAAAGGCACAGTAAGAGCACGTGTTTAGACCAAGCCAGGTGCTGCAACCTTTGGACTTCATTTGTCAAACATGAATCCAGCAGTTTTGTGACATGTTTGACTCATGCACTACTTATGTTTATTACTGAAGCCTGTCTTACCATTATCCATCTAAAGTTGTTTGTTATGGCTTTAATGTCTTTTTTTTTTTTGCTTTTTTTTCTGAATCAGAAGCCAATTTACAAGCAGATGTTTCTCATGCAGTTGACTGTAATTCCCCTGTGAATGTGTGTCTCCTCTTCTCTCCGAGTGTCTCCTCTGATGTGTTGTTGTTCATCGGTTCTTTTTTTCCACTTTGACGCTTTCAATCCACTGAAAATGATCAGCGGCAAATTATAGATACCTTCACACCTGAACTTTTTCTAAATTGCAGCGTGTAGTGATTTAGAAAATGGTCAGGTGTCTGGGTTTTAGCTCAACATTCAGTTTTGTTCTGTTTTTTATTATTATTATTATTATTATTATTGTCAAGGCCTTCTCTTTCACACTGATGGTGCTTTACAGCATTACTGCTTAAAGTGTGCCATTCAGATTCTTTCAGTGTGAATCTCTGTGGTGCCGTCATATTGAATGTGAGACCCCCATTTTGGCCTTACAGAGCTCTTCAGCTTTGAAATCTAGGACACTTTGTAATGTGTTTTGCAATGCAACACATGCTCCACAAATATATTAATAACATTTTTCTGATGAAAAGCTAAAATACAGCCCTGCAGTTCTTGAGCAGTGAGACTAAATTCAGACTAAATATGAAAAGTCAAAAGCCTGTAACAGAGAACCGCAATATGCCACAGGAGATATCTCTGAAGAGGGGGAAACAAGAAAATAATTCTCTTGCTCTCTTCACAGATATCTCCCAAGAAAGTCCAGTCATCTGAAACGCCGTTGCCCAAAGTATGACTTTTCCTTCCCTTATGCCTTCAACCTCCGCTCCTTTTCTTTTTTTAGTGGTTACCCTCACATAGTCACAAGTCAGCTGTTCTGTTCCCACATCTATCTTCTGCTCCCTGCTGCCATGCACTCAGGTGGAGGAGGGTGTGTCAGCAGGAACGGAGAAAAACACAAGAGAATGACTCCACACATAGCATAACTACATTGCTGTGCCAAGTCTTTTCTGAGACCTCATTTCCACTCTTCTTCTGTTTCATTCGCATGAGTCTCCGTGTAAAAGATAAGAACTAACTGCAGCGGCATGCTCCCTTTTGTCTGTCCCCTTGCTAGAGAGCACCATTGATAATGATGAGGATGATAATCATGATGATGATAATGATGATTATGGGTGCTGAGATGTGAAGTGCATGTTGCCATGGCAGCTGATTCTGCTCTGGTGGAGGCCACCACTCAGAATATGGGTTCTAAAGGGTTTGCATGTGTCAGAAGAACCCTTTATGTCACATCTTCAACTGCTCCACTGCTGAGCCTGAAAAAAAGGCAAACCTCCTCTCTTCTCCTCTTCCCTCCTCTCCTTTCTGACTCAAAGATTGAAGTCGACAGAATGAAACAATAATGTGATATTACACACTAGGTAATAGTGAATAAAAGATGAACTGATCTACAAATGCCAAAGTTGAAGATGGAACATATATTTCAACTTTTTAAGTAATTGTGGGGGAAAAAATTAGCTACTTACATAAAGGCTCTCAGATAACATTTAGCAACATCTCATACTGTCTTCACATTATCAGTGATCATTTTAGAAAGGTTAGATATAGTAATTCAGAATAAAGGTTTGGTAAATGATTCTACATGATTTCAAACCCACAACAGATATCTCTTACTCTGCCTTTAACCCTTTATAACAAGCCACCCAGAGTGTACCTTTACATTTTTACTTGCTGTTGTGCCATTTTTGGAACATTTTAATTAGTTATACATCAACGCATCTGTTAGATCCCAATTTTTTTTAATATATATGTATCAGGTCCTTATTAAGTAAATAGGTTTATGAAAAGTGGAATAAACCACAGAAAGAAATGAGCATCTGAAAACTAGGTGATTTTTTTCCTAGAAGTGATAAAATATTCCTTCAAAATGAAAATGAAACTGAGATTTGAAATTTGTGGTGCTTTACAAAACCTTGTTATGACAATCAAAAGCCACGTGCCCTTCTTCTAAGTATTTCCCTCAGGTGCCTCACACAGACTATGATAAAAGAGCAAAGTGCTTGGGGTAGCCACTTCCTCTCTTCTTAATATAATTAAGCAATTTCATTTAATAGAGGGCACTGGAGGTCAAGTTAAATTCTTGAATAATGAGAAAACCTTTAAGGAGAGCTCCTTGTAGGATTGCTGCAAAGGGAAATCAAATCTGTTTCACTGCAGAAGATCTTCAGGAAGATCTATCGGTCTCTGGAGTATTGGTGCACTGTTCCACTATGTAGCACCACATTTGTAAGTAGGAGCTTCATACATCAACATTCAAGAACTTTCCTGCATCCTCACCACAAACTGTAATTCAGTCATGGAACTATCAAGATAACATCAAAACAAACCTGGTACACTTTAGAAACTAGCACTTAAAAACTTAAATTGGAGTTGTATTAAAAAAAAAAGAAAAATGTGGAGAGTGTCATGAAAAGAGCAGCTCTCTTAATTGTTATGCATGGGAGTAGAGAAATCATGCCCGCCTGTGGCTTGTGTTGCAGCCAGTGGCACAATGAATATTTTACTGGTAGAAGAAAGGACGAACATAAGAAACCACAGCATTTCCTGCACGGAAAGAATCACACCATTGCTCTTCACATGGTGTGATGGTTTTCATGCAGAAATGGCACGAACATTGCTCCCAACCAAAACTTCACCAAAACGTATTAATAAACAGACTAGTGCAGGCTGAAAGGGCCAAAAAGCTTATAAACTAAAAGCCGTTTGAATGAGAAAGTGAAAATCGCTTTCCCTTTCCTCCAACAATTCAGTGATCTTTAGCTAGTTGCCTTATTGGCAGATACTAGCCATAAATTTTTATTTAAGACCGACAACCATTTTTCCACAAAGACGACTGAACTCAATAACAGAGGACAAAAACTGATTTAAAATATCAGAGATACACAGAAATGCAAAATTTCCATTCAGATGGGAATAGATTGAAAATAGATTGGAGTCAGTAGCTCTTGCTGAAGTATGCCCAGGATTTTCTTTCTTTTAAAACAAGTAATTAAACTGTCCTGTGTATTATAGGAGACCAGGCTCACTTCCCTCCCCTGCTAAATTCAAAGGATTTTACATGGTTTTCATTCATATTATGCATGAAGAACCTAAACGATCATGTCTTGAAGAAGCAGGTGAAGGAAGCCCTGTCGATTGTGTAAACTTGTGACAACAAGCCTTGATGTCTGTAATTACTTATTGTTTTTTTTCTATGATATTTCATAGATGTAATAATAGCATGTGTGTGTTATGGTGTATTTGTCAGTCTTTGGGTAGTGTATTCCCTTTCGAAAGCAAAAATCATCATCAGATTGCAGGGGAAGGTTCGATTTCATGTGTTTACAGTTATCGTATATTGTGTGGTGGTGAGCTTCAGGGTTGGTTTCCAGGAAGTGGATGTACGTCAGTATGTGTGCGTGACCCCGAGTAACAAGGTGGACTGAGTATTTATAGTACCTCACCCATGGCCTGATATCCTTCTCCCCTGGTTACCCTGACACTTGATTGACAGAAGGTTTCCTCTGCTTGGCAGACTCCCCCAGCTCTGTCTAGACCTACAGAGATGTCCTCACCAACCAGCACGCAGGGACAGTGAGCACTAAAATGTCAGATTATTGGATGTGCGTGCTAACCTCTCTCTATCTCCGTGTGTATTTGTTGTGTGCATATTTTGCTTATGATGAGCCGTTACAGAGGTCAGCGTGGTCATTGTACCAAAATAACCGCGACCCCCTTCCCTCTGGCTTGCACATTCATCGTTTATTCACAAGGCTTGTCGTCAGACTGCTTTTCTCATCTGATCATTGGTATAGCTTAAAGCTTTGGCTCAAATCTATTCTCCCTCTCCTCCAACCTCCACCAGCCCTTAGGACACATGTTAATCCAGACATCCAGGCTGCCGTTGCTATGACGCTGACACCATGCACGTCTATGCCTTGCCGGCCTCTAAAAGCTTTCGTACTCTAAGAACTTGAAGTACTTTTTGTCCGAGCTACTGCATTGTGGCTACCAACTTGATGTTGCAGAAGTGTAGGTTGTGGTGTGCATGTAGGCCTGTTGTATTCATTAGCACTAACAGGCGCCAGCTGTGGCTATTATTAATGTGAGGTTCATGTTGCAGCTTGACTTCAACAACCTCAAACTGGAGACTGCTATGTATCTGAAGTGGGACTTCACCAAGATGATGTATGCGTGCGTGTGATAGCTTGGTATTTAGAGGCATTAGGTTGCTAACGCTTTCTGCTTGTTTCTGGTTATGTGTATTTCTTCATCCTTGAGCCAGTATTGGGTCATTCTACCAAATCAGCTTCATTTGCTTGCTGTAACACTTAAAATGAAAATTAAACCTAATTTTTCAAACTTTTTCCAACACTAAATATAATAAAAGTGGGCAAGTTCAGGCTACTTTTTGCTTTTTTTTATTTTTTTATACTACTTTATACTATAAGTATTTTTCTCAGTGCTGTTACCAAAACTCAAGACTTTGTAGAAAGCCTGCTAAAAAAGTAACAGCAGTGAAAATAACTGGACTGAATCTTTAGCAGAGTCTTATTAAATGCATAAAATATAGCAATATAATATTAATGCTCATGGCTTGAGAATGCTGAGTACATTTTACTGATTTACAAAAATGTGTATTTCTTAAACCAAATCAGGTAACGGGACAGAATGTCTCTTAAGACTTGTGTCTATTTTATTATTCTATTGTTTTTGTTTTGTTTGTATTGCTTTAGGTGTCCGGCACTTTGGCCTACAATGTTAGTGCTTCAAAAATAAAATTGCGTTGAGACTGTTGAGAAAAGTTTTTTAAAAAATCATGAAATACGCAGACAACTAAACTTTCTTTTGGTCTTTCTATGACCTTCAGAAGATCCAAATGATGCTTCTTCTTATAGAACTTGTGACCTAAGGAACGTTTCCAATTTTTGAGGACCGGGGGGGGGCTTATGGTAACAGCACTGAGTGAACACCTGGAGACCTAAAAGACCTAAATGCTCACAAAAAATATAATCATACAACAGTGCTCAAAATTTATTTATTTTTTTGTTTGTTTTTTAAAGGATTTAAATGATTAAATTTTGCATTAAAGTGTAGTGCATAGGAGTGGGGATATTTTTCTGTATTTTAGACTTGCCTTTTTTTTTTTTTCAAATATTTAGAATTTGCAGTTGTTCAAATGTGCAGGACACTTTTCTTTATAATGGAAGACATTTTATGGTAAATTTCCATGCATATCATATTTTTTATATATCAAATGTCCTGGAAGCACAAATGCACCCATTCAGTAGAATGACTTGATTAGATTCCTTGGTTTGTGTAGCATATTTGCACCACCATCAATCAGCCTTCTGACAGGGAACTGAAGCCAATACAAAACCAAAATGGATTTTTCTTGTTCAAGCCTTTTTTAGGTGCTGCTAAACTAATTCTCAGAGTTTTTGTGCCTGTCTCTCCGTCTCTTTCTTCAAAATGGTCCACACCCAACCCTGATTCGCTGAGGATAATGAACTGACTATGGACAAGTACCTCACACAACCCCTTTTTAGGGAACCTAAACTGTCTCTTTGATGTCTACATGCTGATCCAGTGACGGAGGAAACGTGGGGCCCTCAGGGTTAAAGCTTTGCCAACTCAGACTGAAACACAGTAATAATCTGGGTAAAGACATGGCAGTAAATCCAAACAGCATAAAGCTAAATGCCACCAGAGCACTTGTGCCCCGCTCATCATTGTGTAGTAAAAGCAATAAACATCACCATTTTACTTAGTTCAGGTTTTCGATGATGGCTGTGTAGGATCATTGTTTTTGTAGTGTCTTTGGTTTTTTTTTTGTTAATTGGTCTTTAATGCAAAGAAAAAAGTACAGTGAAGTTTTGTAAGAGCACCTAAAAGGGATTAAAGTAATAGCATATGCACGCCATGTTTAAGTTTCATCTCTCTCTTTAATGGCTTTAGTTGATCCAATGGTTTTTCCCTGGATGACTCAGAGGGGGGCAGTGCACTAAATCAGTGAAACGGTTTTATTGTGGCTTTAAGTGTGGCTAATATGGTTCTACAAAAGCTAACTGCTTATGCTTAAATTACGCACTTCTGATGATGCTACATGTGGCAAAGGCTACATCAGTGCAAATGAAGCATTGGCATTTTTTTTTAGAGAAGGCTTGAAGTGTGACAGAAAACCATAGCCATGCAGAGATTGTGGCTTTTTATTTTGCCACCTCTACCTCCATTTATGCATTTGCAATGATCCCACAAAGGTGGAATATTGCATCCCCAGTGTGTGCTTTCAAAGAGCTTTACGTGTTCTGCCGTATGTTGGTGGTCTCTTTACTTGACTTTGCAGTCCAATCAGCAATAAGCCCCTAATGACTGTACTTTATAAAGAAAAAAGAAAAAAAGAAGATATATATCTCTATATAAGAGATATTTCTATCTTCTGTCTTCTGGTTGGTCCTCTTGTCTCAGTCATCCAGGTTATGGTAACTGCTAAATATTTGAATCAAGAGAATCTTTTTCTTTGTTCAGTGGCCTTTTTCTTGGGCATTCACAGAACAAAAGCAATAAAAGCAGCCAGAAGAACAAACTAGTTGTGTGAATGAGGCTAATGTGTCCTCAAAACACCAAAGGATCGCTCAATCTGAGCAGGTTGATGTTTTCTGTATGAAGACCTGCAGGTCAAATCCACCCCAAGACGGATACATTTACACAATGTCAGTCCAATATGTGCAGTGCTACTCATCCTGTTTGTTATTATCTTCCCCTAGTTACTGTGACACTCTCCATATAACAAAGTTGTTGTTTTTATTTTTTTACATCTACTGTTGGTAGTGTAGGCAGAGAGCTGGTGATATTTTAGGTTGCTGTACAGCATGCTGTTGCAAAACCTCATTATAGCTGCACTGAAAATATCTGGACGTAGATCACATCAGAAATGCAAACCAGAAAGCCAGCAGGGTTTTAAGGTAAGTTTCCTGGAGTTTCCTGGAGAATTGTTCCGTAATTTAAATGACACTGAATCCTTATGTTTTGATGATGAGCATTTAATCCGGGTCAGATGTAAACGAGGCTGCCGCACTGAACAAAAGGACAGAGCGGCCTAGACAACACTGTGTGCGGAAATTAGCATGGCATGCAGGGTGATATGTGCTACTCCTGTAAATACATGTGATAGCAGCTGCTCACCTTCCCCCCACCAGTGTGCTGGCGGATGACAGAGGGGGACAGAAACTCGATCATTTGGTCCATCAGAAGATGGTTTCAGCGGCTGTAGAGCCTTACACCCAGCCCTTGCAGCTGCAGCTGGGTAGGGTGACTTGCTATGACGGGGGAGCGAGGTGTGGCCGATCTGAGAGCTGGGGTGTGCAGGAGGGCTAGAGGGTTGACAGAACCAGGGGAGCTCGGCCAGTTGAAGCTGGACGCCAGGCAGCAGGCCGCAGCCATGAAGACTGAGGAGGCAGTGGTGTTAAAACTCCAGGCACAGACGGTTCATAAGCAGTTACAGGTGGGGTGTTCCAACACTTTCTGCTTCTCGTGAGCCAACACTGCATGCTGGTATGCTGGCCATACATATTTGTCTTTGCAACAGGTCTCAGTACTTATTGCCAGGAGCTCCAGACACTTTTTGAATACATATCTCATGTGACATTATATTTGTTGTCTCTTTTTTCCCTGAATAATAGAGGCTCATATTTAAAAGTCATATTTGACTGTGTTTTAAACCTGTGTCTATTTTTGCTGGATTCTAAAAGCTTACTTTGAAATTTCATGAAATATGACTGTAAGGAGTGGACTTTACAAGAGGCTGCAGGTCTGTGCCCTGGGCACAGCATGGCAGATATTTCTGCAGCTTTTCTGCATGTATACATTTAGAAACAGAGCTCTGAGAGATAAGTGTTTCTGATCTTACAGGGTCACGCAGTCCTTGGCTTGAGGGGTGAAAAGGCAAAGCCTTGTCTTTATTGAATAAGGAAGTCGGATATTATGGTCCTGGCATGTCCACACAGAGAGCTGCTAATTTGGGAACACATTTTACAGTGGTGTGTTAATGACGTTGGACAAGCTCCGAGACACTACACTGTCCAGAACGAGGATGAATGAGGTCAAGAGAAGTGTTGCGATATCTAGCAAATCCAGTTAAAGTGAGGGGTTTCTCCTCCTTTATCTATGCGTAGATGCACATGTTAAGCACAGTCTTCCTTTGCGCCACATCTGCCAGACTACATTTGTGCTCTAAAGCTGTCACGAACATCATCTGTGGCATTCATCAAGGTTTTTAATGGGCAGAAACAAAAGTTGGATGTTGTGATCAATATGCATTTAATCTGAAGTTTAATTTGATTTTGACTCACTGTGCATTGCACTCAACTTACATTGATTTCAGATTAAATTGGTCAAAGCAGAAACAGACTGGAAGGAAAATAACTCCTGATTGAAGCGTGTCTGTGCAGGCGTGCACCCTCGCACAGATAGAGGGAGCATCTGTCTTTCCTGGCACTGAGCTGAAGTGGATGGCATTGATTTAGACCTCTCTCTTAATTTAATTAATTAATGATTATTTTTATGTTTTATGGAATGATTTTATTTGCCTTTTGTGATTTTATGCAGCTGTAAAGCACTTTGAATTGCCTTGTGTATGAATTGTGCTCTACAAATAAACTTGCCTTGCCTCTCTCATTCCTTCCTCCCCTCTCCTCTTCCTCCTCCTCCTCTGCTGCCTTCTCACTTTGTCTTCTCGCTGCGGCTGCCATTCATAGTCGCACGCTGCAAATCACCTCTCACTGAAGCTTCAGAGCCAAAGTCAGCAGGGGAATTTTGGCTCTCAGCACCGGGCGCTGTACTTGGCCAGGGCAGCTCAGAAACTGTCCTGGCGAGCAACCATCCCTCAGTTACCAAGTGTGGGCTTTTTGGAAGGACATTTAGGCTGTGAATTTTAAACAGGGAACGTCGTTGCAGAGAGAGAGAGAAAAAAAAGACTGGAGATGACGTGCCAGTCTTCAAACAGTGCAGTTTTATAGCGGATTTGCAGTGCTTCCCATTTTCTTGATAAGAAGCTGTGAGTAACTGCTAATCCTCTTGAACACACAACAGTAGTTGAACTGCTGCTCAGTCAGCTTGTGCTACTTTACACTCAGTGTGCACTGGTTTCATGGCTGGACCTGTGGTATCCTCGTGTGGCCAGATTGCAAACTACAACTCACCGTTTGAACATCAGTGCTCCCTGATGTGGACGATTATTCCATGAAAATCATTTTTGATCTTTTCATCAGCTTAGAGAGTCTTTTTTTTATTATTTCCCTGCATTAAATAAAGATATGTTTTACTTACTTATATTCAATGCATGCTCACATACTGGACCAGTTTTCTCTTTTTTTCTTTTTGTATATTTAGAGGCATCTAGAGGTTGGAAACACTTTTTTGTTTTGTTTTGTTTTTTTTTGTTTTTTGGTTTGATATAAAGTAGGGTCTGTAGTCTGGGCATCTATCAATGTGTGCTAGATGAATGTGAGTTAGTGGAACTTGTATAAAAGCACTTTTAAGTGATCAGCAAGACTAGAAAAGCACTATATATGTAAATGTGGTTTATTTCAATTTAAATGCAGTGTTGCCATTTCTATATGTACCTATATTGTATTATTTCTTTAAGAACACTGACATAGTAAAATGCTGTACAAATAGAAATATTTGCTCACTTTTAGGTAACTTTAATAATGCATTTACTCTTTTCATTACTCTTACAGTAAATATAACTCAGAGGCGCTCTGCAGCAGGCATAAAAAGTGTCTGTAGTTGTTATTCATGATTCGTTAAGCAACAGGTAACTGATTTATCTGCTTTAAAACAGCTGTCCCATTTGCTCTCAATCAGTACCCACATGCACCCGGATGAAGAAAACTGAACAGACAACCAACCGTTCCCTCTTCTGGAAATGTTTTTCTTTGCAACAAAAAAGACAAAAGCAAAAACAAAGTCATAAGTGTGAAACATGCCTTGTCACACTGAGTGATCCCACATCCTTGCGTGTATGTTTGAAGTTCAGTTGATCAGATGGTGCTTTATGTCCCTTCATGTTAGATTAGTGGAAGTCCATTCGCCGTGAGTTTGCTGGAAGTGAGAAATGGTGTCTGCATGTAAAGCAGTGGGGAACAGAGGGAGGGCTGCTTTGAACAAGTAATTGACATGCCAAGTAAAACCGACGCCACCTCAGCTTCACATAATGAAGTCTCTCTGAGTGACGTTCATTAAGGTTTTATTCACATTAAAGACAAAGTGAATAAACTGCATGAAATTCTTGCCTATTCGCATCCAGAACATATTACTACTGATTATGATCTTGTGTGTATTTTTGTGTATATCAATGTATGAGTCTAAGCAAGAAAATACTGAAAAATGAAAAATCTGGGTCATGAAGTTGATCCTTTCAGCAAGTTTCAGATGACAGAAATGACCAGCGAGGCAATGACCACCCCATAACAGGTGTAGGCATTAAGATTGAGATGAACTCCTGACAAAACTGGTGGATCTGAGTCGGGTTTGTAGGCGCAAATTTTCAATAAGAATAGCTTGGGTTGTTAAATTTGGTGTGAGAGCATGTCTGTGTGAGAGGTGGAAGTGGTGTACAAGGAAAAAAAAAAAGATGAAGAGGAGAAAGACAACAGAAGAGTCCTCTAATGAGGAGAGAAGGGAGTAGAAACTGAGCAATGGGGGTTTCAGTGAGCTGTAGGGGCACATAACTGGCTGAGAGGACTCAGATTAATGAGCTCTGGTGTGTAATTAATCTTTGGTGGGCAGCTGTCTGTTAATCTGTCTCCGAGTTGACTAGAAGATAACTGCAGCAGAACGTCAGATTGATCTCTTCCTCGTCGGCGTTGCCTCTTCTCCTCCCCCAGATGAAAACAATCTCGCTAAGAGACTCTTTGAAAAGGATAAAGACACCAAAAATCATTAAGATCACTTGCGTGTTCATTCTGCCAAAGATAACAAAACATTTTTTTCTTTTTTAGTATTCTTTAGACATTTCTGTGGGCTATTTCTGAATCAGTCCAAATCTGGCGTTGCTGGATACAAAGAAGCTTTTCTGCTGTAATGAATTGAAGGTCAGACCGTATCTTTGTATTTCTTTATGCTTTTACCATTAATCCATTTAACAGGTAATCCCTCCTGATTCCATGTGTTGCACTCTGTGTGACTCATGGATCCTAAAGATTTTAGCTGAGGCGAGGGCAATGTTGGTCAAAGGTGACTGGGTCACACTGGTTTGAGCTGCCAGCCGCAGAGCTTTGTGGGCCTGAGGAGAAATGTTGCTGGAGGAGACAAAAAATGACATGTGCGCAGCTTCCCGTACCGTCATACCCTGATAAATACCATTAAGCAACCATCCATCCATCCATTATCTATACCCGCTATTTCCTGTGCAGGGTCACGGGGTCTGCTGGAGCCTATCCAAGCTCACTTTGAGCGCAAGGCAAGGGTATTAAGCAACCAGTGGTGGCCAAATGAGATAAATCTCCTTGATAAATCTCCTTGATCACCATAAACATCTCAGGCGTCTTCCAGTTAAGTGTAGGTCAAGTGTAACGCATCATCAATTAATTTGACCACTGTGTGTTTAGCGTCTGGACTCAGAAGCATGGTCAGTGTGTTTCCCCTTGGTTTACTTTGTTTTTGTTTTTGTTTGGGATGTGTGTGTATTGGGGGGATATTGAAGCCATCTTATTTCCCGTACATTCAATCTGTACCTAAAATCCCAAGAAATTTACTAACCAATGAAAATACATTTGGGTACATTTGCAACAGATGTATGACCTTCATGATTTATAATGAAAACTACAACTACATGCATTACTTTGCCTTTTTAAAACACTCCCAATTACTTCAGTTTGAAGGATATAAGCAAATTTCAACAAACAGAAATGCATAAGATAGTGAATTAAATGACTAAATTAACAGAACATCTAAAGGCTCAGAGATCAGTGTCCAGTTTGAAAACTACTGGGCTATAAGGGTACACACTTCTCTCTTAGAGTTCAAAAAATATAAATTCAAGAACACACTGAATGTTTATTTGAACTGTACATTCAATTAAACATATGAGCATTTTATTTTTTATGAAAATTTTCCACAAAGTTTGCAGCTTTTGTCACTGCAGTCACCCTGGGAACGTTTGACAAAATGACATTTGTTAAAGAGATTTTTGTCTGCTTTTCAGACAGTTGATGAGACATATTTTCCAACGCACATTCCCTGTCCACTGGTGGGAGTGTGCACATTTGTGTGTGTGCACGTGTCTGTGTGTGCATGTGAGCACATGGGGGTAGCGCCCTCAGCAGAGAGCAGAGTAGGAATGTAAATGTGCGACCATGTAGAGACAAGAACGACACTCTGTTGTGTAAATAAGATAAATAACATGAGGCCTTCTAGTTTAATAAAAGTTATTATAATAAAAAAAACAAGACATAGACCTGCTATATAGGAAAGGGTGCAGTGTACCCCCTAATATAGGAGTTGGGAAGACGCTGATGTTTTTGTAATACATGTGTAATATTCGAGAAATAAGGACAACTTTGACTGAAGATGGTCCCATGTGGAAAGTTGTAAGTGGACAGTATGACATAGTTCATTGTAGAGATAACTGTGTTTTACTTGAATAGAAAAACACCTGATGATAACGCCATAATTCATTGTTGCAGCACTTTACATCAGTCCAAAAACACAGAAAAAACATGACACCCCGGAGTCCTGACATACCCCTTTGCAGGCATAGTTATATTTTTTCTCTCTAAGACATTGTAATCGGCTTTAGCAGAATCATTTTTCTGTCAGACCTGATGATTTATTATTGTGTGATGGTATCCACTCACTTAATGAGACCTTCAGTGTAAGCCTCAGCTCAGCAGGATGAGATGATGGTTATTAGCTACTGTAACTAACAGGCCGCAGGGTAGCCTGAGGAAACAGGTCAGCTCACAGCGTATTAATCATGAAAATGTTCCTAAATCCTCTCCTTGAATAATCCTGCTCATATTTGTTCAGATCTCTTCTGTGGTTGAGCTGATAACAAGACAAGAAGTCAGTGAAACTGCCAAATGAAACATTACAGGTGAGTCAACCTGTCTACCTACATGATCAGGTCATGAGCATGTTATTAATGGCTATAATTAATAAATTATATTCAAGAAAAGACATTAAAGAATATTATCACCAGAAACCCCCTCTAAGTAAAATTAACAATGACAGAAATCTACTTAATTGTTCACTTTTGGCTCTGTGGCTAATATTCTCAGTTAAATACAGAATTAGACCAGTAGAGGGCAGCAAACACTTTCTGCTTCTTCCTGAAAACTAAAACAAAACAGCTTTCACATTATCCATAGTTTTAGACGGAATAAATCATGTCCAGGCTATAATAGCCCAAACTGTTGTTTACTGGTTGAAAAATCTATAATGCAAAAGCTTATATTTATTTATTTTTAACAGAAAATAGTGTTTCTGGGGAGAAATGCATAAGAAATTCATATGTACCTGGGTGCAGACAAAGCAGTTTATCAATAAATAACTAAAGTAACTACTAAACTAAATTCTTACAACCTTTTCATAGTTTGGTTGAACTTTTTTCAAAACTGCATATTTATTTGCAAGAAACTTGCAGGAATGTTTGAAAAGCAAGTCAACATGTGCTCTGTGGACTTGGAGAAGGCATTTGACTGTGTCCCCCGGGGTGTCTTGTTGGGGGGGTGCTCCATGAGTATGGGGGTCTGTCTCTATGGGCCGTTCAGTTCCTGTACAGACAAAGCCAGAGTTGGGTTCACATTATGGGAAGTAAAGTTTCCAGTGAGAGTTGGACTGTTTATAGGATGCCCTTTGTCACTGATTCTGTTTGTGACTTTTCAGCAGAAGTTCTCGGCAGAGCCAAGGAGCAGAGGGGTTCTGGTTTGGTGGTGTCGGTATATCACCTCTGCTGTTTGTGGATGATGTAGGGGCCTGTTGGTTTCATTGAGCTGTTATCCTCAGCTCTCACTGGAGCGGTTTGCAGCTGAGTGTGAAGCACCCAGGAAACGCTGGAGAGACTTGGTGTCCTCTGGAGAGCTGGAGGAGGTGACTGGGGAGAGGGAGGTGTGGGCATCTCTCCTTAGGCTGTTACCTTCACAGTCTGAGTTAACGGGTGGATGGATGAATTTATGCAGAAAAAAAAAGTTATTTATTGTAAAAAATTGGTGTTCAGTTTAATTGTCAAAAAGGTAACATGAGTCAACATGTAGACAAAGTTTTGCACTTGTAATAATTAAGCTCATGAGTGCAAGTGACTGACAGTAAGTGAAACCTTTTTTTCTGGTGTTGATGACATTTAGAGTGCTATGACTGAGGTCTGCAAGAAAAATTCAATTTCATTCAGGTTCACTGATTTAATTGGAGGAAATGCTAAAATTTGTCAGATATACAAACAAAAAATAAGAGTTGTAAAGTTGAACTGCACTAGTAGTCTGTGATTTACTATTGTAGCTCAGGGATATATTTAATTCAGGTAAAGATGTGTGTTCTCACACCGAAGTCAGAATTTTATTGATCAAAAATGGAAAAGGATCTGCAGTATTTTAACTTGGTAGTGTTACAGTTTTTATCCAGCAGAGGGAGCTAGAGTACAGCTAATTTCCAATATCATTGGTCGCTTTATATGTGTTAGATTATATTAAAGCCATGTTACTGGAGTCATTGTTTGATTTAATGCCTTCTTTCTTTTTCCAATTACTTTGATTTTGCAAAAAAACATTTAAAAGTAGTTCTCTGCTCTTATGAATCAGCTGTAGTAGTTACTTTGATCATTCACTAATCAGTGCTACTACATGTCGGTTGGTCCTCCAGACACTCAAACAACGGTTGTGAGTGTTCTCTTCCTCTGCTATCTCAAGGGCTCTTTTGATGTTATCTTCCTCAAAAAAGTGGTTAATAAGCTTCTGTTCACAGTATTGCAGGCAGAGAGATGCTGCACTTCTGGAAGAGTAGCATCAGTAATAGAGATGTGTGTGTGTGTGTGTGTGCGTTTATGTGTGAGGGGGTGGGTGTAAATACCCACGCGTGCTTGTTTTCTGCAGGGTGAGTCGTGACAGAGATTCGTAGAGTTTCGACTGTGCCTGCATGGGATTCAGTACACAAAGGTTTCACAAGGGGGAGAGTGTTGACATGCAAATGAAGGAGGAATATTTTTGTTGTACCAGTGTTCACTCATTCTGCTCAAGTAACTTATGTCAGCAAACAAGCCATCGCAGGTTCTGTCACTTTTGTGTCAGTCATTCTTTCAGTTACATTTGCCTTTTCTTATGGGGCCTATATTATCAGCATAGTGTCTCTGAACTATTTCTGATTGATTGTTCCTTGAAATAGCAGTTTTGGAAAATCTATGTACTCAGATGTGATACATAAACAAGACAGATGTGATAATGCACACAAGTGTAATCTCCATATTTGTGCTGTATCCTGTTAATCTTTCTGCCAAAACTTATCTTAAGTGTCTTTTTTGTTATTCTTGATCAAATAAAACACAACACAATGTGTCTTCTACATCTTTAAAGCTCTTCTCTCTTAGTTAAGTAAACTACGTACCTCCCGATGGCCCCTTCTTTTTCTAAGAGAAGGAACAAAGCGTGCCTTGAAACAACATAAACTGCAGAGCATCAAACCTTTATAATATCAAAAATGGTATTATTTCTAAGTTGGAGTTTCCACACCCAATAAATGTTGTACAGTAAGCGACATGCCATGACCACTAAAGGCACACTATGTAAGCCTACCTCTCCAGACCAAGTGGGGACAGCACACCATGGGAAAGTTGAATATGCCACTCTGTTAGACATCCTTCATGTTCACAACAGTGTATGTAAATACACAGCACAGTTGGGCCATTTTATGACAACCAGTTCCATATTGTTTATGTAATGTATTAGCATATATTAATAAGGATAGATAAAACTACTTACTAGTAGTAATAATGGTCTAGAAGAAACATCATTAGTTGTGCATCATTGCATCTTCATCAGGGAAAGTTTTGACCATTGTTTTTTTTTGGTAATATTGTAGGTAGTGAGGTTTTTTATTTGCCCTGAGGTTCAGTCATGCTGCTTGTGGCTTGTCCCTCTTGCAACCTGACTTTAGACTACTTTCAGACAACACAACTTTCAGCATGAGCAGGTGTGCTGTGCCAATGGACTGACCTCCAGCTGTTCAATGATTTTTCTCCCAATGTCGAGCTGGGGGGGGGGGGGGGGGGGGGGGGGGGGGGGGGGGGGGGGGGGGGGGGGGGGGG
>JBAMYA010000017.1:583071-606122 GCA_037176975.1 Arrhamphus sclerolepis
GTATGTATATATATGTATATATATATACATACACATATATATATATATATGTATTAGTAGAGAGAGAGGAAGAAGAGAGACCTCAGTTCTTTCAATTCTGCCTTACTGTCACTAACCTCGTATGTACTTTACCCATCAGATGAACCAGCCATGAGGAAGCGGAGGCTCTGTGTGAAAATGAAACCTCGTGAAGCTGCCGTGACAGCTGTATGTGACATCCAGATCACTGCAAAGTCCAAGTACCAACTTGTTAACTACACCTGTATAGGGTAAGTTGTTAAAACCAGGCATGAATGAAACCATGAAGTTGTATACTATGATAGTTTTTCATTTGCATGGAAGATCAGTAAAGTTGCAGATTACAACTGGAAGGGCCTACATCATGCTTTTATTTACACAGTGACATAAACAATATGGGATTATGGTATCGGATGGGGGATGTTCCTCAGCACCAATCAACCCAGAAAACCTCAAGTGAACTTCAATCTGACACCCCACTCACAGAAAGGTAACATTTTACTATTTTAATTAACGTTGTTAATTCAACTTACCGCCTTCTATTCTTTTTTTTATTTTGTAATGAATTTTATTCTTATGCCTACTCTACTTGTAAGCCCCAAACCGATGACCCAAACAATTGATCTCTCTCAGGCAACCTACCGAAAAGGTTGTGGGTGAACAATCAGATACTGAGGGTGAACTGTTAAGACAGGCTAACTAGACGGGATCCCCTAACCAAGAACATGAGTTCAGAGAGGGCTAGGTTCCAGCTATTTGTGGTGTGCCCCAGGTAGCAGATGCAGGTCGCTCCTCTGACCTGGTGACAGGAACATTTTTTTTTTTTGTGTGCAGACTAAGAGGGGGAGATGTGGCCCCGAGAGCTAGTGACAGCTGCAGAGGAAGGGAGGAGAACTTTTAGATCTCCGCCATGCTGGAATGTATGCGTCCGCTCCTCAGCTCATGCTGTAACGGCTTCCTCAACCTCAGGCCTCAGAGTGAATGCAGCAAACCTTTGTACTGTGTCCAGATCAAACATCTCAATTATTCATCACAACGAAGAGCTGGGAATTACCACTACAAATTCTAAATAAACAATTGAGACTCCTTCGGTGTGGTGGTGCTGTAGAAAGGGAAGCTTGGCACTGGGCTCTGATGCTTTTGCCAGTACTGGGCTGAGTAAAATCCACTTAAAAGCCACACCAGACCAGAGGGATGGATGCCAGCAGGCATATTCAAAACAGAGCTTCTGTTCACATGGCCATGCTGTGGGATGAGAACAATAAGTGGACAGCTGTGGATACATTCATTCATTTTCCATACCTGCTTTATCCTTTTCAAGGTTGTGGGGGTGGGAGCCTATTGCAGCTGCACAGGATGAGAAGCAGGATACTTCCTAGACAGGTCACCAGTACACCTCAAGCCCACACAGGGACAAATAAGACAAACAATCAGGACCGTTCATACTTAACTCTTATGATCAGTTTGAAACCAATCAACCTGACAGTATTTATTTGAAGTGTGGTATGAAGTATTCTAAGAATAAAGCAATGGCATGCATACATGAAAACTCCATACAGTCAGTCTCCAGGGAAGATTTGAATTCCTATCTTGCTGTGGGGCGTTAGTGCTAACTATCCCTTCACTAAACTTCTCCAGCTGTGGATTCAGATGGTTTTATGAAGTAGCTATATTTTATATTTTAGGAGTCAGTGGTCAATAATCTTAGATGTGCTGAAGTTATGGTGAGAACTCAGGCAAATCCACACCTTCACATGTCTTGCTGGTAATCCTCAGTATTTTTGATGCCAACTTTTAGGTTTGTGAGGCTCAGAGGTTGGAATAACTTGCACCTTGAAGCAACTCACACCCCCTCCTAATGCCTGCTGAGATCACAGACTGCTGTTTTTGTATTAACATTAAAATTCATTCCACAGCCAGAGAATCTTCTTTTGAGAGTATTTCCATCCGTAAAGCACTGACACATAAGGCCGGGACTGAGCAATTTATACTGTTGGCAGTTCTTTGACTGTTTACTTCTGTGTAGCTACACACACTTCAGACAGCCAACATATAGTTATAAATAGTTCTGTGCTTTCTTCAAAGTCACATATTAGATAGTTTGACACGGTGATTTATAAACAGCTCTTCAATATTAACTGATTCTTCAAATATGTGGAGCTCCACAGAGTAAATGTCTATGTAGAATGACACAGATGTGTAAGTAAAAGAAAATTCTCTCCTCCATGCCTCCTTCAGGATATCAACTTTATGGTCATTAGAGGGTTGCACCTCTTAAATTTAAGTGCTCTTTACAGTCACTGGAAAATATGTTTTAAATACCCCCCCAACCTTTAATGTTAAGTTGCCCCATGGCAAAAGAAGCCTTTTAGAGCTTTGTACAAACGTAAACCACAAAGGTTTTTCAGCAACACAGTTTAACTGCATGTAGCGTCATTGTGAGATGCACAAGTTTATTGCATCAAGGTGGTGGTGTTTCACTCAGATTGTCCCTTTTCTTTTTTCTGCTAAAAAAGAAAAATGGTACAGATTTTGAAAAGCCTTTTAAAAGCTTCAAATTCATATTCCTTTGAATTCAATCCAAAAATCAAATTTGCAATAGTCTTAGTTTTTCCCACTTTTCTGCTGTTGGCAGCAATGTGGGCAGTTCATTGTTTCTGGATGTAATTATGGGCTGTCAGAGGATGTTACACACCTACAAACTGAAACTGAAATTGTTTCTTCAGTAAGAGGCTGCTTCGTCCTTCTTTGTGACTTTAAATTTCAATTAGCACCATTAGCATATTGCAAATCTTGTAACTACTGCTAGTATATGCAGTCACATGAAAATTTACAAAAAAAGTGTTCACCCTGACATTCATGAATTTTAGTACATAATAAAATATCAGCTGGTCCTTTGGCGATGCAGGAGCATGTGGTGACACTGACACATCCTAGTTTGTTAAGGTGATACAGGTCTAAAGGTCTGATAAGTTGCATTGTGTGTACAAATGTGTTCATATATGTATGTATGTATGTGTGTGTGTGTGTGTGTGTGTGTGTGTGTGTGTGTGTATGTGTGTGTATGCATGTGTAATTCTTCTCTCCTGGACAACCTTTATGGGCTCATTAAAATTGTTTTTCACTTTATGAAACAATTTTCTATTTCAGTGATCATGTTTTCATTTCAATCACTTGTGTTTCATTCTTTGCACATGAATGAGTGTATGAGAGGATTAAAAAAAAGAAAAGGAGATTTTGGTGTGAGAGAATGGGCAAAATCTTGTGTGTGCAACTCGATCCCATTTCCTTTTGGCCAGTTACTTTCCCATTTGCAGATGTTGATCAAATGTTTTTGGTCAGTTTATCATCTGCGAGTATGACTTCCATCATAGCAGATGACTTGGGTAGGTACATTAACACAATGACAAGGAGGAAAACAACTAGCAGCTGCTGCAACAATCTCAGAGGAATAACAGGTCATACACAGGTTATAAGGTCAATCCAAAACAATTTGGAGTCTGTTTTTCTGCAGTGAGGGAAGATTATTCATAAATGGTAAATACTAAATATGCAAAATTAACACAGTGAGCCTCATTCATGAAATCTCTGTAAATCTGAGAGCTGAGTTGCTTCTAGAGAAGGCTCTACAACCTAACAAATCTTGGGGTGCAGTTTTTCATGCACTGCTTCTCAATTTTAGATCAGTGTTTGTTTGATAAATAATAACATAATACATGATATGAAGTTCTTCATCTGAGGTTGTTTTACCAAATTGTAAGGCATGGTAAGGACTGAAAGTTCTACTTGAAGCGAGCATTTCTCTGTTTCTGCATGTGTACTGTATATAAGGGGAGATCAGCGCGCACACACTCGTGAACACACAGCATGGCCCGACCAGCTGGGTCTGGATGTTGATGTTCAGTGGAGCTGTGCTTCTGTGCGAGCTCAGTCAGATGCACTAACTTGCCTCGTCTCTCCATATGGGACCCTCTGCGCCTGCAAATCACTGCCACAGCCGCTGCAGTCTATGGGGGTGGGGGTGGGGGGCATATTTTAAAAGCCGCACGTTGAACTTGTTTCTATTTTGTCTTGATTCAATTGTCTGCTTGTGTACTCAGTTTTATCTCTCCCTTTTCCACAATAACTTGTTTCCCCTTGTCAGTAACGTTGAAGTAAATGTTTGTTTTTGTTGTGTGTGCACAGGATGAATGAGGAGCAGATCGCCACCGTGTGCCTGTCAGTGCTGAAGGCTCTGTCCTACCTGCACACGCAGGGCGTCATCCACCGCGACATTAAGAGCGACTCCATTCTACTGACCAGCGATGGGCGGGTAAGTCACACACAATGAGTATCGGCTTGTATATTTACAAATATATAGTCACTCACTTCTTGGGATCTTTTCACATGAATCTTCATTAAACAGCTGACCTTATTTAAACCTGAGATCGATCACCTTTCCACTCACTCTCTCTCAGTCTCCAGCTTTCTCCTTACAGCTGCCCATTCCTGTCACTTGTCAACAGTCAGTGCCAGAAATTCATCTTCATCAATTACCATCCGTGCCCCACTAATTAAATCCTGCATAATGCCTCTTAACGAGTAGATAAGACATGATTAATTGAAGCATAATTAACTGCTAACGGGGGAGATGAGTGTCTGCCGTGAAAGCGTTTCATCTCATGAGGTCAGCACGCTTTTGACTTGAGTATCCACGCACTACAAGGCAGATCTGTGTACGTGTGTGTGTTTCCAGATCAAGTTGTCAGACTTTGGCTTTTGTGCCCAAGTTTCCAAAGAGGTTCCAAAGAGGAAGTCTCTTGTGGGCACGCCTTACTGGATGGCTCCAGAGGTCATCTCCAGACTACCGTATGGGACTGAGGTGAGATCGCAAGCTGCTCTAGAGTGGAAAGCATTGATGTCCTCTAGGAGACAGATTGAATGTTTCTTTCTAACTTTCAGGTGGACATCTGGTCTTTGGGCATCATGGTGATCGAGATGGTGGATGGTGAGCCCCCGTACTTCAATGAGCCCCCTCTGCAGGCCATGAGGAGGATACGAGATAACCTGCCACCGCGGCTAAAAGAGTCGCACAAGGTAGGAAATAAACCAGAGCAAGACTTAAGCTATTGTTTGCTCTAAATATAAGAAATACAGTATGTGGTCATCATAGACTACGCTAAACTTCTGTAAATTCTGGATCTATTTAGCCATTTATAAATGAATGTTGGAGAAATAAAAGCTGGAGACAATGTGTGAGTTTATTAAGCACAACTAACTATTTTAAACTGGCAAATGCATTATGGGAAGACGTGCTGTCTGGACCTGAAAATAACATAAATGTGACTTCACTTCGCTTGCTACAAAATTGATCACAACACTCAAATAGAACACCAACATGTAGAGATCAGACGGGCTGGAAGGCCAGAACTGAACAGTTGTTTTTTAATAAGCGGATTAAGGTAAGTGTATGGAGGGGGACTTTAAGGTCTAGTTCATGCTCTAAATGCAAAGATTCATGATATTGTTAAGTGAAAATTAAAATTTTTAATTTGTGATGCAGTCATAGTTTAATTTTGTTGGTTTTACCTTATTGTTCATAAGGAGCAAAACTTACAGAAATTGTAATTCTTTCTGCATAATATTGCAGATTTTCACTTTCTCTTTCTGTAATGTAAAGACAGAGCTAGCGGATCAATCGTCCATATTTGGAAATACAGTTGCACCCTTTGGTGACATCCACCTGTGAATATATTTACGGGTCTTTAGGAAGCAATACTTTCTTATTTTATTTAGAAAAAGCTTTTAAAAAAATACTTCCCTGTAAATTCAGTTTAATTCAGTTCAATAGTACTTCATTAAACACAGAATGGAAATGGAAATCATGATTAATTACCAAAGGAGTGGTTCTGAGGTGTTTTATTGTCTTATTTTACAATAAGACAAGGGCTGAGGGCTGAATATAAATATTTCAAAGACTAAGTCAGATGATTGCATGAAACAATTAAGAATGAATGGATTTCTGACCATATCCCCCCCTGCAGGTATCGTCTGTGCTGCGGTCCTTCCTGGACCTGATGCTGGTCAGGGAGCCGTCACAGAGAGCCACTGCCCAGGAACTCCTCCAGCACCCCTTCCTGAAGCTGTCTGGACCCCCTTCCTGCATCGTCCCTCTCATGAGACACTACCGCCACCGCTGACCTGCTGGCACAAACCCGCCCACTGAACCTGCACACATTCACACCCCTCTGGGGTGGCACTGCCCTCCCCCAGCCAGAACACCCCACCACTCAGTGGTGCACCACTAACACTCACACCTGTAACCTTGAAGTAGATTAACTAGAGGAATATGTAAGGAATACATTTAAAAACACAAGTCAGAGAAATGAAGAAAACAAACAAAAAACTAGGATTTTAACCTATGAACTGGAATAGAAGAGTGTGCTCACTAGATATATGGGCTGGCTTTCCTTGCTGCGCTTTTCTTTCATCCCAGACGGGAAGTCTTCAGCTCCATGCAGACTCGTAGTAGCCATCAGCCTTCCAAAGCTTCAGAAAGGTGCGCCGAGTGGCCTATGAGGCGGAGGTACCCAGGATGCCCTCGCTGCTGCTCCAGAGACGCCAGAGCAGCAGACGCCACCGTGAGGTGGACAGGCTCAGCTCAGCTGCTCGGGACAGAGACAGGCTCTCTTGCATCTCTCTTCCCACACGCAAAGAGCGAAAATGTATTTTAGACAAACTTGTAAGATTTTCTGTACAGTTTTGATAATTTGCAGTATTTTATCGTGTCGTAACCATTGTGATATGAGCAGTATTAAATAGAGTTTCTGCAGAAATCTTTCCTACTGTTTATAATCCAGTTTTTGCTTAAAGATATGAGATATTCCAAATAAAAACACCTAAACTTAACTATTACCAAAAAAAAACAACTTAATATATTTATTATCTCACATTTGTAGACAGAACTTGCATTAATTGTTGGAAAAAAGGGTAATGTCAGAATTTTGTATGACATTTTAAAGTATTTATTTATTTATTGGGATTGAAAGTATATTTTTATTTGTAGTGTGGCCTTTTCTTTTGTTTCTTTTGTTTTATTTTTTGTTGGGCTTTGATTTACATTTCTAAAGGCACATTGGAAGACAGTGATATCAGTTGTTATATCATCCAAGCAATACCCCCGAAACCTGTTTATAAAACCACAAATCCCTGCTGTCATGATACTGTAACAGCACCACGCATTTAAATGTAGCACAGATTGAGTGGATTTTACTAAAAAAAAGATTTATTCCTCACAGACCTTTTTTTCTTTACAATTTGCAGTCCTGCTGTGTTTCTTTAAATGCTCCATCCAAGATGCCCCCTCCCCCCCGTGCTGAGTTCAGGATGCTGATAAAAGGTCTCGTTTTCTACTCACACCGTCACTGTCATCATCTCAGTCCTTATCCCACCTCAGCCAGACACACACTCGCTATCACTTGAACAGCGCTGCCATTCTCATCTCCAGTTGGACCAGGAGAACAGTGCACCCCCCCCCCCCCCCAATTGTTTTTACTCATCAGTCACTGTGATATGTAAATATGACTGTGTGTATGTGACGTGTGAGTCCGTGTTTGTTGGAGAGCAAGAGATCGGGAGTGTGTTTATCTCTGTACAGCATCTGACAGTGCACTTGTGTGTGTTTGTGTGTGTGAGTGTGTGTGTGTGTGTGAGTCACAGGCTAATCCTTGACAACTTGTCAAGATTTGAATGAGTTACACTTATCTGTGGTTTCGGCTTGTACAGTGATATTGCATGTTTGTTATCAGTGAATCTGGTTTCAATTAAAAAAAAATGCACATAAAAGTACTGAGATGTGTTGCATGGATTTTTCTTTCATCACCCTGTTGCAGTCTCTTCTTGTTTCTTTTAGTGTCTCATATCAAGCAGAGTTTTTTTCTTTAATTGCACACTGTCAGATTACTCCAGAGGCGCTGTTTGATCATCATCACTTTATTTTGGCTGTGTTTCAAATCATGTACTCTTTGCATAAGTGCATTCACAATGGCGGTTCTGTCCTCGAGAAATACACTGCAGTTCCTTAACTGACCACTGGGTGCTGGCTTCAAAACAGCAAATCTCCACTGACTCTCATGTTAAAATTCCCAACTTTGGAGCAGAAATAAACACATTTAAAGCCTGGTACAAAACAAAGAAAACTATTTTAGTCTCTGTAGTTAGATTTTACATCCATGACATCTGTACAGGGGTGATTTTTTTTGTACCACATCTGGTAAAATTTTATAAACCAATAAAACTTCTGGCAGCCACACACAGGTAAGCACTGGCTTCAAATTCACTGTGTAGACCGTCTATGGGTGACGTCACGGAGGGTTTGTCCAGTGATTATACTGTCTATGGTGTGGAACGTGGACATTACACACACTTAAAGGTTGCCATATTGCTGACATAGTAGAAGTGGAGAAATACTCTTTGTTTTTAATCTAAACAAGGACGGTGTTCTGTATTCGGCACCAACGACTGTATAGCTTCAAAATCTCATGGGGGGGGCGATTAAAAGCATGACAAGGAAAACTGCTATGTATGTTTGGATTTTATGATCGACACAAATCAAATCTCGGCGGTGACTCGGGTAGGGAGCTCCCCATCATGAACGGCAAGTATGCCACTTGGGTGATGGGTTTTCTGGTTGCTTTTTTGGTCCTCCACATGTTCAAAATTCAGTCGTTGTCATTGTCAATAATTTCACCCCAACCTCACCTCTGAGCACAAAGGCAAAAAAAAAAAGAAAAAAATCCTACTTTACCATTGAACTGCTGTTTCTATAGTATATTAGGTTATTTCTCTTTCTTTCCTCTGAGCTATTTCCCTCTGAAAGACTATAATGGGATATTGATTTAACTCAGACAGAAAATGGAGCTTCTTTCTCAGAGAGCGACACCTGAGCACGGTAAATAAAAACTAGACAACTGGGACAAGTGGGACTGCGAGGCATCAGTGAGGATAAAACTGAGGCTTCTGTAGTAAATGTGTGAATGACTTATGTGGTCTGCAGTATCTACATCCACACAGAATTATCTGCACTAAACAAGAGGTGAGCACCAGCTTACAAATAACTGCCAAATCCAGAGCGGTGACACATTTAAGGACAGACCAATCTGAAATTTTACCAGAGTAATGATTAGAAGATGATGGTCACATTGTTGTCACACTAACCTACTCAATGGCAGCATTGTCATCCTGGATAGATCCCATACCCTAGTGCAGATCACTAGAGGAACAGCTTTGTATTGATTTGCAATATTTCCTCAAAGAAAACAAGCTAGACTAAACTCTGCCAAGAAAATGCTCACAACAAAAACACAACATAGCCATTTACTTATATAGCATTCAAAATGTTCCTTTTCACCTTCATTTTGACACTCATCTTCTGTCTTTTGTAATGTAGCACAGACGTTAAGTAATTTCACAATCTAGGCTTTTATCTGCACATAATAGGAGTTGTGAGCATTATAAAGTAACGTTTGTCGGGCAATTTCAAATATTTGAGAGCTTGATAAGACTTCAAGCATGACTCAAGCATGCTTTTCAGGTATATCAGTAAGGAGCTCAGTCTGTGACATATTTAAAACTTCCATGTACTGCTACTGAACATAGCCTAAGAACTACAAAAACTATATACATTCCATAGCAAAATAGCATCAGAAGGTTGTCCTTGTGAATCAGACACCATTTTTCAATAACCCGTATGCATTTTTTGCAGTTCCTATGCTGCCTTTGAAATAGCTGTACATGGAAGTGGGAAGTTTCAAAGAATTAACCATAGTTGTTGAGCAGCAACATCTGGCAAAGATTATTGCTTTATACTGCCACTGGTACCAAGCGCGGCCTAAACAGCTTGCTAAATGTAACTTTGATACATGAGTCAATTTTTCCACTGGCATGTGAAAGTGGTGTATAGAAAGTGTTTGTACAATGTACAAACCTACTGTACATACCTACAGGTTCTCAGTCTTGCCAGACATGATGTCTCACACCCCACACCAGATCAGGACCAAAGGTCTGAACCTTGAAACAAACAAACAAACAAACTGAAACTGACAAAGTATGGTCTAAATTTGAAAAAAACAAAACAAAAAAAACATAAAATTTGTAACTGACAAATAAATAAATGAGCTCAAGATTTCAAAACATATGTTAAGGTGAAAAGTAAAATTAAATAACTTGTTCCAAAGAATTCAAGAATTGACTCAAAATTATAATTACATTGAAACGAGCTTTTCCTCCCATTTCTTTTTCTTTTCAGTTTGAATATATTGTTGTATTTCGTAACCTCTAGGCCCTCCATACACACATTGGTTGGTTATGTGACGTTACCTTGTTAATGATAAATAAACACACTTGAGGGAAACACTTGGTAAAGATATCTCGGTGGAATGTCAAAAAAGTGTCTTTTTATCTCTTGATGTGGGACAAAGTGTGACCAGGAAACACCTATATGTACTCTAGAAACGGGCAGTGATACAGTCTATGCCGGTGAGTCGGAGAAAGTAGTCCGTTTGGTTTTAATTATCTCCTTCGATGAGCAACTTATCTTGGAGGAGAAGGTTATCCTTTTGGAAACAACAAATAAACACTTGCAGAAGAAATACAGCCACTAAAAAAGCTCGAAAAAATAAGTAGGTGAGTTTAATGAATTAATTAATTTGCAAGTACTTGTTCTATTTTTTAGTCGTTGTCTGGGGTGAACGTGTCTGCTAACGTGAGGTTGGTTTGTGTAGTTTCGGCGTCATGGAGGTTTAGTGTGTTCAGATTCAGAATAACACGAAGTCAAGAACATCTTAGTAACATATTTAACGCAACAAACCGGACAAATGCTTTTAATTTTCTCGATAAACGAGTATTAACGCAAATCTACGATGGCAAGTTGATTTAAAAAGGAACAAAATAAAACAAAACAAAAACCTTTAAAAAAAAAAAAGTATCATGAATCACATGACTTTTAGTCTCGACAGCCTCAGCTTTCAGATTCTACGTCATCTGGAGCGAATCATTTTTACCAAAGTAAAGTGTTTTTAAAAAAGAAAATTATTTTAAGATCTATGTCCAGATTTTCCTTTCTAACAAACACTTCCCAAATAATAAATTATAGCCTATTTCTTAAACCTCTGGGGTCTGGTATCATTGACCATTTCTGACGACTCAATTTTTTTTGATTTGCTTAAAATCTGTTTACCTTGTCATTTTTGCTATCCTTTTTTTTCAGCACAACCTCACAAGTGTGACTTTAGAGGTTTTTATTTATTTATGTATTATTATTATTATTATTATTATTATCATTATTATTATTATTTTGACACTGCATTAACACAGTGGCCCTAAAATTACACAAAGGGAAACATGAAATCAAAGTAGGGAAAAGTTTTTTTGTTTGTTTTTTGTTTACTGTGAAAACCACAAATATGTTAATTGAACATTTTTTAATAGCTCAGAATGCAAATACAAAATGTACATTTCAAAGACTTATGCTTTAATTAAGGCATAAATTAGGGAGTTCTGTGGCGTATCGGCTAGAGACCTGGAGGGTCACTGGTTCAATCCCCGGCTGGTACTAATGAAGTGGGTGGGGGTTGTGCCTGAGTAAATGCCTCCCTATGTCCACATCCATGGATGAGGTGCCCCTGAGCAAGGCACCTGAGACCCCCACCTGCTCCCCAGGCGCCGCACCGTGGCAGCCCACTGCTCTGGGTCTAACAGCCCAGATGGGTTAAATGCAGAGAAATAATTTCCCAGAGGGGCTCAATAGTAGTATATAAAAAAAAAAAACAACAAATAAATAAATCAGGCATAAATTGACATCAAAATGCATGCAGTGTCTCAATAAGATACCTCAAAGGGGCAAATTACTTGCTCCACTTAAAAAAACAAAAACAAAACTGTTCCTATCCACCCCAACAGAGAGGGATACGTTGCAACATTTTTTGTTTTTTGTTTTCTTTAACTAACTGAATGTTTTTTTGTTTTGTTTTTTTGTGAAAACACTGCAGTGGCTATCAGCATAGTTTCATTAGTAGATTTTTTAAGCTGTTCTTTTAATTAATTTTTTTTTTTTAGTCTGTTTCTGCAATTTACAAATATCTGCTGGGGAGATACTCAGATGAGCTTGCCTTGTGTGAACAGATGACAAGGATGTTCCTGTGATGAACATAATGCATGAGAAGGGATGTAAGCCTTTACAAATGAGTCATGTCATCATATAAGCAGTCGCAAACTTTGCGAGTGAGTGTCAGTGATTTATGTTTTATTTGGACAGCCACAGGTAGTGTAGCTCAATGAGCAGAGGGGTGACATGGGCCCTTCTAGGTTGATTAAAGACCAGGCGTGCCTTCACATTCTGGATCCTCTGTAGGGGTCTTGCTGTACAAGCTGGGAGGCCATGGAGGACATTGCAGTAATTGGAGATATCACCATGGCCTGTACCAGGTGTTTTGTTGTATGCTGAGTCAGGTATGGTCTTATTTTCTGTATGTTGTAGTGTGCAAAGTGATACGATCGAGAAACCAAAGGAATGTAGTAAAAGAAGGATAACATGTCACCCACTATGACAGATATCTGGTGATCTTTGTAGGAGCAATGGAATAACCCAAGTGGTAGTAGTATTATTGTTTTATTAGTGTAATTATCTAAGTATTTCTTACATACTTATAGCTCAAAATGAAATACTTCAGAGGTTTTTTGGCTCTAGTGGCCTTTAATTCGCCTAAAAATCTGGACATACTGCTAGCAAATTTGAATTTGCAGCAGGTCTGTCCAGCTACCCTACACTGAAGCTGATCATAAACGCCCAAAAATCTGTGGGAGCCATTCAGATCAGTTTATCCTTCTAAAGTATCTCTGAGAGGACTTAATGCGATGACAAAAGGTCTGCAATGTTGTAGTCTGGATGGCAATCAGCATTTGTTTGAACTGGGTTTGGCATAGTCAGCTTATTAAAGACTTGAACTTCCAGGCTGCTGATGGTGGTATAATGGTGTGGAGGATATTTTCTTGGCACCAGATGAGTTTGTTTAATTACCACAAATGACCTGGGTGTTGTTGCTGACCATGTCTGTCCCATTATGATGGCTACTTCCAGCAAGATAATGCAACATGTCAAAAAGCTCAAAAATTCTCAATCTTTATAAAACATGACAATGAGTTCCCTGTACTCCAATGGCCTCCACAGTCACCAGATCTAAATCCAATAGAGCACCTCTAAGATGTGGTGGAGCGGGAGATTCTCATCATGGATGTCCAGCTGGTAAATCTGCAGCAACCACGTGATGCTATCATTCCAGTATTTAGCAAATTTCCTGAGGAATGTTTCCAGCACCTTGTTGAATATATGCCACCAAGAATTAAGGCAGTTCTGAAGGCAAAAGCGGTCCAAACTGGTACTAGCAAGATGTACGGTGGCCAGTGAGCCTATACACCCAGTTTAAAAATGACATATTTTAAGTTTTCATTGGCTAATTTGCAAACACAGTAACCATTTTATCATTATAGATATTTGGGGGAGGTCTTGAATGTAGTGTTATGTTTTCAAATTATTACTAAGACTACCTCTAACATAATAGGCGCGAGTCTGCAGTCACTGGATCAAAGGGCTTCCACACTGTGTTACAACTAAAGCTGATGTATGATGCTGATGCAGCTGAACAAACAGGTGTAAAGGACATAAATGTTCTCTTTGTTTTCAATTAGACTTGCTCATATTGTGCTTCCTTTTGAAAGCCCAGAGTTGGAACAAAATCAATACTTCATTCCTGCAGCGCCTCATCTGGCAGGCGTCTCAGTCAGCCAGTCTCAAGTCACTGTCATTCATCACTACGTTCTTGTGTTATTTCCTTGTATTCATCTCAGACATCTTTCACTAGCACATAAAGGGGGACGTTCTCAAGTAATGTCATACATTCTTTAATAATGGAAAAAAATTGACAAGGATGTATCCAGTGATTTATTTCAAACAGAACACAAATATTGCACACGATTGCATCAGCAGAGGTTTATGCATAGACTTTTACTCTGAAAATATTTAATACATTTGTTTTGTTTGATAACATCTCTGCATTTCCATACAACACTCTTTTGATAAATTCTTCTTTAGGTCATTTGTGTCCAGTGTTTTCTATTTTTCTTTTGCTATGTTCAGTACATCGGTGTGGAGAAAAGGTCTGTTAATGTGACAGGGAGAAAAAAAAAAAGAATACACGGTTACGCTACAAGACTGCCCACTGACAACACTATGGCTTGCATTCAAAATCCGAGTAAAAGAGACTGAACAAAAATATATCAAAGATAGCTAATGTAGAACCAACAAATGGCAATAAATTAATTCCGCAGCACTTTTAGAGAGAGAGAGAGAAGTTGGTCAAAGCAGAAGCTAGGGAAATTTCATAATTTTTAAATGTAAATGGCAGCACATGTGGCATAAATGATGGACCGGCCCCCTGTGATGTAGTGGGGAATAATGGAAACCTGGAAAATTTTATTTTCATGAATGTTCCAGGAACTTTGATGCAGACTACTTATGACATCAGGCTTCAATTCAGCAGCTATGTTAATTAGATTTAGGGTTTTACCTTCCAACTAAACCCATGCGTGGCCCCAAGCAGTCCTGTCTACTTGTGTTTTAGCTGTTCAAGAGCTACGGTGGGCAGTGCAGGTGCATTGAGGGCCACTTGCATTCATCAATCAGGGATTCAGTTCAGCGCAGGGACACGATCCTCTGTGGTGTTAGAGGCCCGGGGCATCAATGGGACGAGTCTGTAATCAGGGCGGCTTTGGAGAGAGCTGAGGGAGCCGCTGCTGACTACATGTTCTTGTACATGGAGCGATCTCTGGGGAGCTGCGGCTGATTGGCCGTCAGCTTGAGGTGGAAGTGGTAGATGGTGAGCGTGATGACGATTATTAGACCCAAGATGAGGCCCAGGACAAGGGGGAGGGTCTCCTCCAGGCGTTCCCGCTGGTCGGTAATGCACTTGTAGGCTGTAAGTGTTTGAAACAGTCAGCAAGCAGGGATGTTAGACTGTCTGGATTCAGTAAGACTTTGCAAGTATCGTTTTGTCAGGCTTGTTAATAATTCAACATTTAAATAATTATTATTCACATAAAATCTCTGTCAGAGTAACAGTATGATGTGTACCACAAGAGGAAACTATACTAAATTTCTGGAAGTTTAAATCAATTAACAGTTTCATAAAGTTTTAACTGACAAATTTATCAGTGCTTGATTAATTGGAAGTAGATTTTTTTTTTTTTTGATTGGACATAATAAATGAGCTGTTACACCTTTTAGTATTCACAAAACTTCAGCTATAATTTGGAAGAGAGAGATGCCAAATCTCTTGGCTCTGTCATAGTTTTGCTCAGTCACTAGACACTGTAGTGTGAAGGACACTAACTCATAGTCCACGTTTGTTCACTCAAACATCGCCACAAGATACTCTAAATGTTCTCCCCTCTTACACGTTGGACAGCTGTGTTAGAAATCTGGACAAAGAACTTGAGTGTTTACACAGGTGCTTTCTCTCATGTAAGATTAGACACTGTTTTTGGTTTTGTTTGTTTTTCATATGCATGCATATGGCTGTGCATATGAGGCAAAGGGGACAGCTAAACTCCAACTTGTTACAGTGTGTGGTTTAAAGTTGCAGCTGTTTCTCTCCGTGGACTGCAGTAATACACATCAGGAGGAGAGCAGTGGAGCATAGCGCAGCCTAGTTACAACAGCTCAGGGCTCATGATTCTTCCAAGGTGATTGGATGGCCAGGTACGCGGAGTGTGTCTATAAAAGCTGCATTCAGGGCAAGAAAGTGACTGTTCTTGTGTAGCTCTAATGACTCCCCCGCCTTCTCTTTACATCTCTCTTCCTTTCTCCTTTCTGTCTTTCATACAGCCCCATCACTTCTACCTCTTTCTTTTTCTCATTTCACCCTCTACAGCCCCACATGCTCTTCGCACTGCAGCAATAACACCCCCCCCAAACCCCCCCAGAGAGCCGTATATGTGAGTCAAAAAGGGAGATGCTCAGCTCGCCCCCAGGACTTCTCATTACCATCTTCGTCTGTTGTTTGTCTCTAATGTGAGCGGGAAAAAGTGTCAGCGTGTGGCAAAGGTTGGACAGTTTTCACTGCAGTGCTCAAAATGGTCTTTTGTTCTTACGTTCACTGAACATGAAGTCAGAGGCGATGTCAAAGGGCTGCATCTGGATGTCATACATGGTGAACGTGACGCCCTTCTGATGGTCACTTGAGATGAGGGTGAGGGTCTGCTGAGCCGTACACACATAGGAGCGCCCGGCAGGGGTCACCAGGGCCGACAGCCGATGGGTGCTGGCTGTGTGCTTCCCAGCTGAAGAGAGATGGGGGAGGGGGATGTTCAAGTAAAACATAACTGAATTATGTGGATTTTAGAAACAGATCCAGGAACATAATTTGTGATATTTCAGGCTTAAGTTTGGTTGGATTCGTTGTGCGATTGAAAATAAACACACACAATTTACCAAAGGTTTAGTTACTAGGTTTTGAAAAAGGCCTGAATGTTTTCTTTAAAAAATAAGATGAAAAGTAATCATCAAAAAATAAATAAATAGATACAATTCTGCAAGACTTGGCATAAGGGTCCTTCAAAAAGCAACAAAAAGCAAACTCAGAACTATTCAAAAAGGCTTAGGCCTATGTGGTCAAAATCCACAAATTCGCTCCTGAGTAAGTCCTCTAATTCCAGCTGAATGATGCAGTGAAATGAAAGCGTTCAAGCTGCGATCAGAGGGATGGGAATGTGCTGAGTGTATTTACTGTCACGCACACGGAGGGACACTCACGGTTGTAAGCGTTGATGAAATGTGATGTCTCTGAGGTGTCGTACACGAACTGGACTTTACTAATCTTCCACACCTCGATCCCCTTGTCACGGAACTCCTGCAACACACACACACGCACACCCACACACACCCAAACACACAAGCGTCAAAGTCGCTCAGCAGAAACCGCCAGCTCGGCAGTTCTTATAGGACACAATGGATCTAATTCCACTGATATCTTTTTAATTCAAAAATAAAATCCCAATTCGGCATACATTTGAAATGCTGCATTTCTTTGTGCCAAAATAAAGATCAAAACGGCAGTTTCTGAAACTACATTAAGACTTTTTGGAGTAGTTTATGTTGTCATTTCCGCACCCACCTTGGAAAAGTAGATGCGGAGGGTGTAGGCGTTGCTCCTCCAGGAGATGTGGATCTCAGATTCCGTGCTCCCACATTTCCCCTCGATTTCTGCGTTTCTGGGCAGTGTGAAAGACGCCTGCTCTGTGATCAGCTGCGCAAAAACAAAGAAAAATCAGGATGCAAAAAAGTGGACACATTGCGAAGCGATACCCCTTGTTTCTTTTTAAAAAAAGATGAGTTCTTAGTTAAATACCACCAATAAACATTTAACAACGCTAAATCCATAATTCATATAATAATTTATAGAAGTTTGATGAGAAGGGTTTTCTTCATCTTTACAATAGGATTCAGCATTTTGACGCTACAAATCGCATTTATTTTCTTGTATTTCCTTTTATTTTTCTGGTTGTTATGAGGTTATAATGAAAATGTGTTTAAAACAGATGTGTCTGCTTCCTAAAAAATTCAATGGACCTATAAATTTCCAACATCCCTTTTGTAATACTTGATCCTTTTTAAGCGTAGTGTGATCCAGTGAAACTGTTTAACGAATTCAGTTCTTCGCGACTCAAAAGCGTTTTCAAATATTATAACATTCACGGGGAATTCCTTACGTCTATCCCGTTGAGTGCGAGCACGTCGTATGGCACGAGGAATTTCACGGCGAACTCCACCATCAGGCACGTTGTGCCGTTCTCGCGGACCGCGAAGATGGCTTTGTCTGGGTTGTTGGAGAGCCCGGACAGGTTTTCCCCCTCCTGCTCCGCCAGCACCACGGACAGCGCCAGCACACCTGGAAGAAAGAAGAGAAAACGGTTAAGACGCCTGCTGTCAGTGGGGCCACAAACGGTCCAGCTGGTCGCCCACGCGCACGCATCACGCCACCACTTAATATGCGGAATCAGCACAAACGATGAGGGCCTCACATCTTCAGATCAGTGGCGTGGTGCCTCAGTCTCATCGTGGCAAAGTCAAAATTAAGGGTAAAACACTAGGGAGTGGAATCTGCAGTATCAGGAGAACAGCATCAAATCACCGGCTGCAGTTGAAGCAGCGTCAAAGTTACGAACTGCAAAAGTGTTTCAAACTGTTTCAGTGACAGAAATGAGCTTGAGTATGCCGTTGAAATTAAAGAACGCACCTTACAATGCTAAATTGCACATAGTAGGTACATGCGCGTGCACGTATAGACACTGCAGTGAGAAGTCACGACAACTGTGCGCGCGCACTCACACACACAGGCACACACACTCTCTCTCTTACCAAAAACACTGAGCAGCAGAAGTCGGGCACTCTCCGTGGTGCTGAAACCCAGTCGTCCCATCGCTGCCAGCTTCCCCAAAACAGAAACAAGGGGGGTTTTCTGCCTGGGCAGCCGGTGCTGAACCCGCGAGAAGAAAAGAGAGAGACAGGCAGGCAGGGAGGGGAGGTGGTGAAAAAGAGAGGGGGTAGAGAGAGAAAGGAGGAGGATTGCCTCTACTCAGCGCCAGGAAGTCACGCTCAGATCATCGTGAATGCAGTCAAATAAAAAAAAAAGGCTCCAGGTTGGACGTGAGATCCGGCTTTGCGCTGCAGATGCCAGGCGGGACCGAGGAATTCCGGTTGGTCCAACCGACCTCCCCCCTCTTTCAAGGTTGACAGGTTTTAACCCAGTGACAGCTGCACGACCGACCTCCTTCTGCACACCATCACCGTCACCAATAATGTTCCTACTTGGAAGAAGAAGTCAGCTGAGTTAATTTCCTTTGAGAGGGGTGAAGGTATGCGGTCTGTTATTCCCGCAGTGCTGTAGTCTTCATCTCTGTGGTCGCAGCTGCAGGTTTAGCTGAAATGATGTCTGGAGGGAAACGCCGACAACTCCTCCCCCGCCCCCCTCAAACTTCACTGAGACCGAGTGTGAGAGAGTTTACACAAATGACTCATGTAGATATTTAAAACAAAAACAATTTAATGTTCTGCTCAAAGACTAAACAAGCAGAATAATATTCCAAATACTTAGTAAGTGCGAGTCACAACCTCTCTTACCTCACATATTATCATATTATACATTTTATTCACAGAACTCACGAACAAAAGCGACACATAGAAATCACTTAAATAACCCATGAGTCAGTGGTCGTCATTGCGTCTCCAACTTTGATGAATACTCCTCCCACTCCAAAAGGAGTGGCAAATGTTACTGAACACATGAGGCAAAACCTGAAACCAGAGGTTTATATGTTTATGTTGTTGCTGGAGTTCACATCCTCACTCGATCAGTGATTTGGACTGCGGTGGATTTTTAACCTCATCTTCAGTGGTAGTTTACGCTTTCTCAATTCACCAGCGTTTTGCTTGGAATACATTCCACTATATTTAAAACAGATGAATGGTTTGACATAGTGTTGGCTATGCGCACACGACGAGTTTAAAAATGCGAGCAATAAGTACAAGACTTGCATTGGAGGGGAGCTGTGTCGTTCTCGTTGTCGGAACCAGATGTCCATGTCTTGAGCAGCTGAGGGTCCAGCTGTTAGGGGTTTGGTTTTTTGAAGTGAAAGTCAAATTCGCACTTGACGGCACTGATGCTGTCGATGCTGGGTGTGCTGTCCACCTGCGGGTGTCTCGCGGCCTGAGGAAAAGTTTCTGATCGCGGAATCCGCCCTGAAGTCAACTCCGGGTTCAGCTCCAGATCTCTAACGCTCTTTTTAAACTCCGGGGAAGTAAACCTGCGGAAGAGTTTGTTACTCAACGCTGAGAAAGTCGTGGCTGTTGAGTTGGCAGCTGGTGGAGTGAGCTCCAGAGGTTCAGCTAGACCGGGAGACCCTTCAGGCCTCTTTACCGTTTTGGATTTACGTACAGGCATCAGGGTGCGCTCCGGAGGTGTGGGGCTGAGCATGCTGGTGGGCAGACTGCATCTTTTCTTATAATAGCTGTCGTTAAATCTACGTCTACAGAAATCTGGATTGTTAAACGTCTCCGTTCCACCCCTAGTCTCAGTTTTGTTGGCCAGAATTGGAGTCAGTAAGATGTCAAGCGTGGAGGGGGGTCCGGGTTGGGGGTTGTTTCTGTTGGGTCGCGGAGAGAAGAAAATAGATTTCTGAGCTTCTCTGCTGTGTATGAGAGGAGGCAAGTGGTCACCAGGATTGGTGGAACTCTCCTCGGCTTTTGGTTGCCTGATGTGGGTATAAAGGTTGCTGTTCCGCTGCGGATGAAATGAGGAGCCGCCATTCTCTCTGTGAAACTCCTCTATAGAGTCCATCGATGGAAGCCGGTTCGGCTTTATGCGATGTCTTTGTTGCCTGCTGCACTTTTGAAGCGTCGAATCGTCATCATCACAAGTTTGGAGGACCTCAAGTTTATCAGCTAAATTCCCGACTTTTCTCTCAAATTCACTTCTCAAACTGTGTCGCGGCTGCTGCGCGCCTCCGTCAGACTCGCGGCTCCTCCTTGAGTTGCTCATGAGTGCAAACATGCATTCCGTGTGACCCAGAAACTTCGCCACTTCAACTGCAGAGTTGCCAGCTTTGTTTTGTCGGCCGATCTGCAGACCGAGCCTCTTGAAAGCTCTCACCAGAAATTCAACTATGGGGGCGTGACCTGCTGCTGCGGCGTACATGAGCGCGGTGTTCCCCCACGTGTCCACAACGTCTGGATCTGCGTTGTTTCGGACCAGGATCTTCACAGCGTCCAAGTAGCCCTTCTCACAGGCGTAGCTGAGCGCGGTGCGTCCGGCGCCATCCTGACAGTTGACACTGGCTCCTTTCTGCAGCAGGAGCTCCATAAACTTACAGCGGTTCCGGCTGTCCGGCAGCAGGATGGAGGAGATGAGGGGAGTCTGTGCATCTTCCGTCTGGGAGTCCACGATTTCTCCATCCAGCGCGTCCAGCACGAACCTAGCCAGGTGAACTTTGTCCTTGGACATAGCGTCCAGAAGGATCTTTGTGCCTGATTGTCCATCAGCTCTGTCTTTCAGCATCTTTCCGACACAGATAGAGTTCTTATCCAGGAAAACTAATCGTTCTGCTGACAAACCAACCCAACAGCCTTTTATATAAAGGCTTGTGAAAAAGAAGCCACGAGGTCGCTGGGCAACAAACACAATGACCGAGCTTTGTTCTTCTTTCTAATGTAAATACTTTACTTACAATGACAATAAAGAGCTTCATACTCGAGCCGCCGGTTCTCAAGGGGGGATCTGGAATATGAATTTATCCTGCACTTGTTGAATGTGATGAGGCAGCAGTGCCATTGTTCAGGAAATAAATGCGTGGGTTGTGTGTGTGTGTGCTCCTGGTGTGTGTCCTCTCTTGCTTACCTGATGACCCCACTGGAGAAGTCAGACCAAAGATTCTGAGAGGATCAACACACCTGTTGCTGACAAGAGGGGTCATGGATGGTTTAAATAAAAACATATTTCCAGATGTTATTCATGGTAACACTGGCATTTTTAGAGGATCCATTATAACCACTTTATAATAAATACAACAATATAAATGAATACCAACTTTATTTATGGCTATACAACTCTCCAACCACCATACCAATTTAAGGAACTGTCATTAGGGACAAAAGGTTTTTGACTTAGTGGTGAAATGGCAGTTAATGTTACACTTAAAAGGCAATTGACCTACATCAAAAATGACTGTTTTTAAGACTGTAGACTCAATGTCTTTACAGCATGACAAAGAGAAATATAGGGGTTCCCCCTATAGAGATGGAAGTTAAGTCTCCTTTACAGCACTAAATTTTACTTTCTTTGTTCTCTTCTATGTTTGAGTCTTTGTCACCTGTCACGTCTTCCAATGTAGCTCTATGTGGCTTCACTGTTGCAGATTTGTGTGTTGTAAACTAATATGTAGTTGTCTTAAGATGACCATGACAGGAGTTCAGTTACTTTGGCTGATGGTAACAACTTCCTAGAAGTAATCAAATATCCCTTCAAATGAAATTGACACTGATATCTTAATTTCAACACATCATTTGTGCTGCTTAGTGATAGTGTTGTAGAATCCCTACAAACCAAGGTTATTTTAACTTTGCAAGTGTGCTCAAAGTGCATAAAAATCATCTCCAAGTCTGTGCAACTTTTGTCAGATTTGTACAAACTCAGATGTGAAAGAGAATTTTACGTTGTATGCCATTTGTTGACTTGTGTGCTTTGTAATAAGATGGGAGTTTAAATTATCTCGGTTTGTTTGTTGGGACCCTGTCAACTCTATTGCTTAAGAGGAATGAAATGTTTGAGTCTTGTCAGAGCCTTAAAGTAGCTTTTTATTGTAACACAGGTTGATTATGCATGCTAACGTTTATTGCCATTTTGCTTAAAAACACATATTCCCTTTCATCTTTTTTTTTTTTTTTTAAAGGAAAGCGTACTCTCTTTACCATCTAGTAGTAGACCCAGGGTTGGTTGTTTTTTTTTTTAACCACGTAATGTTCCTTTAAGGGAAAATTCGGCAAAACAAACAGAATCGCACAAATATTTATTCTTCAAAGAAACACAAATAAGCCAAAGGTTTGTTAATTTTACACCTGGATTTATTGATACACATACTATAAAACAGTATTAAAGGAGCTGGATAACAACAGTATTATCATTGCTATAAGTTCAACAGTACAATATAAATACAAAAACACGCACAAAATGTCTGTTGACAAGCTACAATTCAAATAGAAAACAAAGAGGAGATACAGTAGAAACTGAGGAAATGAAATTTGTGATGTTGCTCTGCAAAAATAATCTGCTTTTTTTCCTTGACAAACTCGAGAGCCAAAGATTACATTTAATCACACAACAGAAACATTCAACTAGTGCAAAAAAGCCTCTAACATAATCTTAAACTACACATGATCTAATATATATAAT
>JBAMYA010000017.1:612685-625632 GCA_037176975.1 Arrhamphus sclerolepis
AGCCGGAGTACCTGGTGAGAACCCACGCAAGCACGGGGAGAACATGCAAACTCCACACAGAAAGGCCCCTGTGGAGGGTCAAACCAGGAACCTTGAAAAAAGGCCATCCCATGAAGCATCTATATGTGGGGCTCAAATAGGTGTCACATGGGTTCGTCTGTAGGTTCCACGGTGGTCCTACCTGTTTGCTACATGGACTCTGGTGGGACCTGCCTGGTTTACAGGTTTATAACTGGTTAATTTTCCAGTGTGGGGGCTTGTGCCACTAAACTACATGGGACCCGCAGAGTGCTGGACAGTAATTCAATAATTTATATTGTGATAGAAAAATTGATTATATGACTTTTAAAACAAGTTTAAAATATTTTGATATAAATTATTATTATTATGCCAAGTTTGTTTGTTTGTATTAATTATTTTATCTGTTTGTATTAATGTCACACTTGTTGGTTAATAATTTAAACATAACTTGATAACTGATTATCATCATTATTATTTTTTAAACTTTTTTTCTTTAAATATTAGTTTTATGGGCGAATTTTGTAGGTATAATTATCCTTTCTGGACATTTTTTGGCAGATTTACATTGGATCAAATTTAGGAAACATTTTGACATATTTTGACTTTCTTAGCTCACGCCTTTTTAATCCACTTGTATCCCTCATGGGCCTCATATTTGGCCCACAAAAGTGTCCCAAATGGGAGCCATGCACATTTCAAGATCAAGCCCACTTTTTACCCAAGTAGCCCACTTTTTATCCACATGGACATGTTGGCTGGGACGTTTGAAAACTCTCAAGACTTGTGCCTAAGACACACAAAGAAGGTAAACATGTTTTCACCAGTAAGTTTGTTTTAGGATATAGTTTCAACTACAATATATCTTTTGAATGATTACAAATCAGCAATATGGATTGTTGTTATTCTAAAGCTGGGTGGGTTCATCCAAACAAGTGAGATATTTATTTAAAAGTAATCTGGTCAAAATATTTGTTCTATTTTTAACACACGTCTATTTGGTTTGGTTGGGCTGCTGAACATTGTGTTCTTTGTCAACTCATACAGCAGAAGCAGAAGGTTCTTCCAGTGTGATGCACGGACACAGATCACAGGTAAAAGAGTTCATGGGCTTTTTCTCAGAAAAGGATGCTCCTTGCAATTAGATCTGCATATGCTTGTCGTATGTATGTACTGCATGTGCAGTAGCTGCATGGATGTGTGAGGTCAGAAGTCCCATGCTGCATGCTGTGTTACCTGGGGTCTGAAAGTTGAGCGAGACCATCTGGCAGCCTGCGTTCCAGAAGATCTGAGGCATGTAATTACTGGAGTCCACCCGGCCTCCTTTGGGGTAGATACGGCTCATCTGACGCTTGTTGTAGCTGCACTGATGCTCAGGAAAATTTCAAAAAAAAAAAGAGGGAGAGCATGTGTGTTCCTGCACTTGTGTATGTATGACTTTGACTGTTTTAGTGCATGTCTGTATCAAACAGACTGTAATGGCTATTTTTAGTGTGAACAGCTTGGGTCAAGCAGTCCCAATGGCGAGTGAGAGAGGAAATGTTCATGTATCAGGCCAGATTACAGAGTCCAAATCCACATTAGGCTCAAGAGACTGAGTTCTTCTCCAACAGGAGAGGCAAATAATGCTGAAAAACATCAGCTCTGACGCACTAGCAAGCTCTGATTTAGATGACCCAAATTTTATTAAGTTACAACTCAAATGCCACACAGCTTTACCCAGGTGTGCAGCTAAGTGTCGTGAAGAACTGTGATCTTAGTGTGATGAACATAAGAAAACATGCAATGTGTAGTTTTTTTTCCTGAACCTTGTTGCGTTTTTTCCAAACTAATGTAAAGCAATAATAACTTCACAGCAGCTCAGAGGATACTTGACAAACTCGATGGCATTAGTCTTCAGATAACCCAGGCCAACTGACTCGTTAAAAGATGACATGTTATAGTGGATATTCCTTTCTGAAAGACACGGGGGGAAAGTATAAACAAAAGGTGGATGAATGTTCTTGCAGTTCTTTCACTAAGAGATTTTTTTTTGCTATTCACAGATAGCCCATATAAAGAAAACTGAAACAGAAATAAAATTCATTTGAATGAGAAATAAGAATTGGATCAGAAAGTACTCAAAGCTCACCCTCTGCCACATCAAAACCCTGGAACTTGACAGGCTGTGCATAGTTGACCATAGCTGAGAGATACGGGTGGATGTTGGTGGTGGCCCCCACGTAGGTGTACTGAGCAATTAGAGCCTCTTCAGACTCTTCTGCCACATCCCCACTCTGCACAGGACCAGTACACAAAAACATATGTCAAAAACATTTGCAGACATCTAAATACCCAGTTCTGAAAGGGCATTTAGATTTTTACACAGTAGTGAGGAAGAGTTGAGAGGTCCTCACCTTTTTGTTATTATCTTGGTCAGAAGCCTCTGAGATGTCTGTGGCATCTGTTGCTTCAGAAATTTCAGTCACTTCATCATCAGGTATCTGTAAACAGACAATGTGCAATCATTGGTTCAAATTTAACTGGGATAGCCAGCAGATATAGATGATAAATGGACATTTGTCTTTTTTTCTTTGGAATCCAAAACTTTAAAAACCAGTCAGTCCTCAAAGTGCCAACTCACCTTCTTGATGCTGTTGCTTCGTTCTTCTTCTTTCCCTGAACTAACAGCATTACTCTGGGAAACACTGTTGGTCTCTTTCTCACTGGTTGCCTCTGACAGACTGCTGGGAGCTTCTGAATTCATATCCTTGTCTTCAGCTTCTTTTTCTCCTGCACTCAGACACAGAGTGAAACTGTGAATTATTGTTTCCTCCGTCACCACGAGCCTTGAGCTTAATGGCCCTTTAAAACAGCATTTTCAGCTGATTTAGGTAACTGACCATTTTCTGTGTCGTCTTCATTCTCCTCTCCCATAATGATGGCAGGGGTGTTGGTCTCTCCAGCTTCCATGTGCTTTTTAAAGGCCTCAAGCTGTTCTGTGTTGCAAAAACATAGATGAAAATATGAAACTCGTTTGTTTTTAATACATGTCAGAGCATATATGATGGAGTTTAAATAAATAGTCTGTGTGCTTACTTTGCTCGACTTCCGGTTTCAAGCGTTTGTTTTTGATGAGGATTTTTCTCTTGAGGTCATTTGGTGAGGGTAATGGGCGTCCAGGTTCAATCTGAAGAGAGGATAAGAGTTTATATAAAGCACTATTTTCAACATGCACTAAACTTTAAGAGGTCGAGAAGAACAGAGAGGTCTCACCACATGGCTTTCCAGAGGCTGTTTAAGGAGGAGATCGCCAAATATCTCCTCACAGTACTTTGCCATCTTGTACTGCTGCGGTTTACTGTTAGTAAACAGAAAAACACACTCAGAACGTACTGTAACAACTGTCCCAAAAGCAAAAACAATGTGCAGCAACACTACTGTGTCTTAATGATTTGACATCTACCTGCAATGATTTTCAAATGACAAAATGACAGGGTAATCTGATGTCACAAACGCCGTCTCTTTGATGGCTTGTATGACATCCTGTGGAAAAAGAAAGAAACAATATTAAAGAAAAATCAAAATATATGAGAGAAAAGTCATGATATGCAATATCATAGAAGCAACACAAGAGGGCAGACAAATATAACTTTGAGGCAGGGAGTCTCCTGAGTCTCCTCTGTCCCAGTGCTTGTACCAGAAAATCAGATCTGAGCATTACTGTCATGGATTGCTCAGTAAAACAAAAGCTGCTCAGCTGACGTCTTTCTCAGCTGAGGCAACAGGTACTTTTTTTTTTTTTTTTTTTAAACACCTGTTGCTGTGATCCCTCTCTGCTTTCTTACTCTGATCACAACTCAGGTGTGAAGGCAGCAGAAGAACGAGGGTTAATAACAGAGATGAGAAGAAAGGCCCGACGCCTGGAAGTGTTTGAATGAACAGGGCAGTTTTTTGCGTTCACCTTGAACAGGATGTCTGTGCACATGGCCTTGCCATGAGTTATGATGGGCTCCTGATCCTCTCCTTTGCCATCCCAGCAGTCCAGCTCTATACATCTGACAGGAAGCACAGAGAACTCTCATCATCGTGTCAATAAACAGCACATACTGGCAATCAAAGATGTACAACATACATGGGTGGTTCCGCCATGATTGTGGATAAAACATGGTCCACCGTGTTGAAAGAACCTGATGCACTTGCATACCTGCATCCAGACAGCAGGACCTGGCGGTACATCTCTACTGATGACTTCCCTCCAAACTGTCTCCCTGTCAGGTAGGTGTTGTGAGAGGAGCTGATGAAGTAGTGGGCCAGTGGCTGGTCCATTTCCTGGTACAGTTCCAATCGGTCCAGGAAAACAGGAGCATTTTCATCTGACATCAAGTACCGACAGAACCCGTCACTGGACATATGACCTGGATAAGAAAAGACCAAGGGGAAATTGAGATGAGTGTGAACAGAATTATTTCCCATTTGATGATTGGTGTAGTTGGTAAGTGAGCAGCATTTATACAAAACATTTCTAGTTTTGGTGACTGTTGGCCCTTTTGTACCACATGTTCCACTATACTTTGTTTTTCAGCACACACTTATATATATATGTTCTACTCTAATGCAGTTCAGTGTCTTTTCTAATGACTCAGACATGTAGATTGGTGAAGCCACGGATCAAACCAGTGAACCTCACTGACTGTCCACTGCTCTACCTCAGATTCAAAAACTCTTTCAATTTTGAGAAGTAATACTATTATAATGATAGGGAATATATTAAAATACTGAAAGAATTATAAACAATTAACTTTTCTTTTTTTACTTCTTCTTCTTTTCTTTTTAAAGGAATGCTGTCTAATTAACTGGACTGCCTCAGTTTACTATATACAGTGGGGCAAAAAAAGTATTTAATCAGCCAACAATCGCGCAAGTTCTCCCACTTGAAATGATGAGAGAGGCCTGTAATTTTCATCATAGGTATACCTCAACTATGAGAGACAAAATGAGGGGGGGGGAATCAAAAAAAAAAAAATCACGTCTGATTTTTAAGAATTTATTTGCAAATCATGGTGGAAAATAAAGTTCATCTCAATACTTATTGTTATTATTATATTATAAAGGTATTATATACCCTTTGTTGGCAATAACAGAGGTGAAACGTATGGTAAAGCACTTTTTTGTTTGGTAGACAATATTGTGCAGATTAAGTTAAATTAATACTACAGTATACTCAAGTTTCAGACATTATATGACTGAAAATCAGATGTCAGATAACTGTGTGTGTGTGTGTGCGTGCGTGTGTGTGTGTGTGTGTGTGTGTGTTGGGGGGGGTGATGTGATGTGTAATTTATATTTGTTTTTATTTCTCTTTGTTCCAAAGTGTGTTTAATAAGGAGAAGCACTGCTTGCACAACTGCTTGTTTTATCACAATCGTGACAGAAAGACATAAGACAGAAGCTCAAAGTACTTTAAATAGAAATCTTTGCAGAAAACCATGGCAATAATTTGGAGTGACATGTTGCAGCTTCAAGACTACACCAGCAGATGGCAGCAGAAACTAAAGCATGTCAGCCTCCTGCTTCCCTCCATGCCCATCTTTTACCTTTTTTCTTCAGTTCTTCATCTCTTTCATATTTTTCAATAATCTGCATGGCTCTTTTGGGGTCGTAGAAGGGGAACAGTATCTCATTCAGCCTTGGGTCACGTTGGTTCTGTGGAAAGTTATGCAAACAGTCATTCACACGTGTCTTATCTACGGCTGCAGTCATTGCCAAACACAAACCAGATCTAGCACAAACACTTCTTGCACTAACAAACAGGATGGGAACCAGTTAGCGGCCATGTGTGTCAATATTTTCATTATCTGTGATAAGTATCTTGAATAGCTTATCAATTACTATTTAAAAATTATTGATATCTACATGATAATGTCTATAGACAGATACTAAAAGAATTCAAAAATATTTCATTTTATTTTTTGTAGATGTTCTAGATAAATTGAGTTGTCATAGTAACTTAATTACTGTTGCATTAAATAGATAGAAATTAGTTTTTAGGACTAGATTTTGTTGCAAATGTACAACAAAATGAGTCACACTAACCGTGTTTAAATGTTGCTTAAAAACAAAGCAGCCATGTGTGCTGGTGGTGTTCAAAGCAGCTCCAGCCAAACAACAACATCATTACTTTGCCACTGCCCACTCTCACAGCCAGGTAGGAATTAATCTGATTGAGTCCAGAGCATGAAGCAGCACACACGTGACTGCGTAGCAGCAGAACTGAGCAGGTATTCGACCACAAACAGGACGACGGGCCACAGAACAGAGACGCACAGCAGGAAACGAGATGAACAAAGCAGGACGCAACAGGATGGAAACCTCTACCCTCCTGTTGCCATGGAAACACCAATCAGACTCTAGAAAGCAACTATACTATGGGGAATGGGATGAGATGGGCATGCAGAATAAGGGTTCTGGTGGAAGTTGCCCATGCAGGCTGAATGCAGGTTAAATACTTTTTCTACGTTATTAATGGAGCTTTCATGACAGCTGCCGGGCTGGAGGGCAACTTCTACCCCAAGCAGGGAGGGACGAAGACAGGGGAGCTGCAGAGGAAAGGGCACGAGCAAGCCAGCTACACAGAGAAGTTAATGAATGATAAAGAGCTTACTTCATTCAGAAAGCTGACTAACTGGTCTACAGTTAAATAATCAGTTTTGTTCCCATTGCTGCAAAGAAATTTATTAGAAAAAAAAGTTATGCTTCTTAAAATAGACACCCTCAAAGTCATTCACAAGGTCAGGCAGTTAAAATTAGAAAGAGGTCCTCACACGGAGATAAAACTTAAAATGTTACACTTAAGATGTTAATCATTGCTCTCGCTTTTTTTTTTTTTTTTTTTTTTTTAATGTTGTCATCAGGTTGAACATAATTAAATGTTGAACTGTGGAAGCAGGTTAGGCTGTCCAGGCATAGTTAGTGCAGCACACACAGAAAAATTTGTCCTGATTATTTCAAACTTGATGTAGCAGCTCTCACTTGAAGAGTATCTTAACCACGTACATCATTGTTCTGTTTAGGTACAGGGTCACAAAAGTGCAATTCAGTGCAAGTTTGCTTTGTTAATTTGGTGAATTTCTTGTGTTTTATAACAAAAAAAAAAGTCACATAACAGTTACAAATGATGAAACAAAAGTGCAAAAGACAGAAACTCACATGTTCTTGAAGAGTTCCTCTATATCTGTGCGAGGGCAGATCTTCTGTGTGAGTGCGTAAAAAATGTCAAAGGTGAAGTCTGACGGTTCGATCTCGTCATTCTGAGAACAGAGAGTCATGTATTTAGGTTTTTTATGCTTATTTATTTTTTACAATGAGTACTTGGATAAGTATATACGTATGACTCTGACTGGTGTCTGACCTTTCCACTCGGAAGGCCGAGATCCTTCAGAGCCTGAAAGATTCCCTTCTCCGTCTTTCCTGATGCAAATGTCCGTGTAATGCTAAAAAAGAGAAGCAGAATAGGACAAAGTGAGTGATTCTTGATAGATATAAAATGGTTTCAGCAGATGGCACACCTCATAATTTTCCTCTTACCCTCTCACAGGAATCTTCCCATTGACATTGGTTAAAAAACACATTTTCATCCAACTAAATGAGAAAATTGAAAAAGAAATTCCACAATTAGAAGAGCTGTTGCAGTGAGTATGACACATGAGAAAATAAAAAACAAACTGCGCGCGCTGTAAAGTTCACTCACTGTTTCTTGAGGCATGTCATCGGACACACGTTGTTGGCCTTAAAGTTGTGGATCACTGACCTCAACCCCTCGATCCATTTCTGCAAACAAACAAGTTCAAGTATTGATTCCACACACACACACACACACACACACAATTTCAAACACCGACACAAACACCAGGCATTGTGTTTAGAAGAAAGTGTTCTTGAAGAAGTAAACACATGCAAATTAATAGCTTTTTGACAGTTCCTCGACAAAAGAAACTCTCACAGACACACATGATTACATGCAGGATGTGATAAACTCTCAGCTCCTGAAAGACCTGAACACCCAGAAAAGGCCTTACAACAACAATACAGAGGACCATTATTTGCAGTTTTTTAGCACCCTGACTTTGCATCTGTATGTTTCTTCTCTTCTGCCTCTGCAGAAGATTATACTGGTGTTTGCGCGAGTGTGAGCCTGCTGATGTAAATAACCCTGTCATGTCCTGATGTCTGCTTCTCAGGCCCACCTGCTTGCTGGAAAGTGCTGATGCTTACATGGTGTGTTTGTGTCTGTGTGAGAGAGAAGGAGGGTGAAATATACATCAGTAGTGACGGAGTTTAAACCGCAGGGGAAGAGCCAATATACCAGAACCTGCGTATGTATAATGTATGTGTGTTTGTGGCTAAGCTGTGAGGTCGACCTGCTCAAGGCTGCTGCATGACTGGCAGCCTTGTGGCAGTGAAACCTCTGGAGCCCAAACAGCACTTCTAACATCCATCACTGCAAAAACAACCTCTCATGGGAAAGGAATAAAACCTAACACCGTGAAGCCGAAGAACAAATCTGCGTTAGTTTGTCTTTAAAATGCTTTCTAAATTGATTATTAGATGACAAAAATTATTCAAGCCATCAGTATTCTAAAAACTTTCAATCACACCAACTGTGTTTAGTCACAGAGTGGATCTACATTTTCCTCAGACTGGGGAACATATTCTTCACTTAATTGTTAGAGTGCCTCTTCTTGCTTTGGCTCTGGATTACTGTAAAGCCTTGGTGTCATGCTAAAGAGAGGATGGCTGACTTCTGCACAATTTCACTCTGCCTTCAAGCTGCTGGTAATTTTTCACCCTCATTAATGATCAGTGAAATGTTGGAGCATTGAACCTCAGGGATTGTTCTGACCAAAAAAAAAAAAGGAGCACAAAAAGGCCAAAACAAACAATGAAGTATTCTGAAATAAGAAAATATGTAGTGATAAATAGCAAAGGAGAATAAGGCTTTTTGTGTATCTTATTCCAGAAAAATTAAATATGGAAGGGATCCTTTTTTTTCTCCCCAAATTAAATCTGTGTAAAAATAACAAACCATAAGGGTTACATCTTCACTATCTGATTTGTATAATAAATCTCATTTTAAAACATCTGACATTAAGTCTAAATAATTGGTAAATGGCAGAAGAATTTTCCAGGACATATTAACCTCCAAAAACAGCATGAGACTGAGGCTACAGCACCAGTCACACAACCAGTTCATTCAGTCTCCATAGTGTCTCCATTCTTCCTGCTGGGCTGTGTGAATGGGACAGATGGAAGTGGAAGTAACATTTTGTTCCATAGCTGGTACACCTCTGACACCTTGGGAGGCTGTTAGAGAGGTATAACAGGATGAAAACAATTGCTGTGTTAAATGAGACTGCAGAAAGGTGGAACAAGGGCACCAGCATGGTTGCAGAGTATGACATCAGTCCGTCACTGGGACAGTGGAAGATGGTCTGGCGGTCTGAATGACAACAGCATGCAGCCTGCTGTCAGAACACTTAGCCAAAGACGAAATGGTGGAGGCGGTGTTATGGGATGGGCTCACGGGGCTCATTGATGATGTGGCTGCTGACAAAAGTGGAAAGATGAATTCTGAAGGCTACACTCTGTTCACATTCAGTCAGTGCTCTGCAGTGCAAATGGATAATGACCAAAAACATAGCACAAAAGCAACTTGAGACTCTTTGAAGGCAGTGAAATGGAATATTTTTCAGTAGCCATGTCAGCTGTTTAATCTCAAACCTAAAGTGCTTTTCAGTTACTGAGGATGAAACTGAAGAAGAATAGTCCACAAACAAGCAGCAGCTGAAGGTGGCTGCAGTGTAGACCTGAAAACGCATCTCCATGGAGAAAACTCAGTATATGGTGATGTTCATGGGCTCCAGATTTCAGGCAGTCTTCAAGTTGGAGGGATTTTCATTTCAGTAGTATTACCAGTTATGGTCTTAATGTCTAAATACTTTTAAAGCCCACAAAAAAGGAGGTACTTTGCTCTGTTTAAATGGCATACTTTTGTGAAGCCTCCTAAATTAAAGATGAAAGTCTAGACTTTGATCACATTTATTCAAAATCTATGGTGTTGGTGTATTAAGGCAAATATCATAAAAAACTGCAAATGCATGACTGTACCTGAGTGTAGAGTCTAAAGCTACTTTTATTGTGCTGGGTACATTTTTTACATTATAGCATAGCTGAAAGGTCTTTTTTTTAGGTTCACATAATTAATCAAAGTATTTAAAAAAGGAATAAATCAAGAGTGTAGGATGGTCACGATGAAATATAGTAAAAGTGAGAAATCGTCTGACATATTTGGAATGAATTGTTTTCTTCAACACAATGAATCAAGAGTTTCTGTAGAAGGCGACACATTTCAGTGCGTTTCAGTAAAGTTTGAGTTATTTGATTCGTGTTGGTTATTTTGTCCCTGAGCTGTGTTTAGACTGGCCTTTTGTCAAGACCGCATTCATCATAGACATCCATCTAAATGTGTTAAAATTGCATTTTGAACAAATGGTATGAGTCTTAATTATACCGATTATTGTGAAAGCCATGTACATGCATTTATTTACTAACTGAGCACATAAAAAATAAACTAAAGAGGCAAGTGTTACATTTAGAAAGATAAACAGTAATTTTTGGTGCTAAATAAGAATCAAATAAGGTTTTCCAAATATTTTCAACTGCAGTGGAATGACAACTCAAAGTTTGTCAGGGTTGGCACTCCATTTCACCACTGTAGTACTAGTTTGTAAATCCAGTGAAAGCCTGCATTTACCCGTGCTGTGTCAGGGTTCTCTGCCACCATGAACATGAAGTTAAGGTTAACAAGGTCTGCACCACTGCAGATGCAAATGATGCATCCCTCCAAGTCTGCCTCCGTCTTTCCAAGGGCCTCGAATGACGACAAGATCTTAGGGTCCTGTCAAAAAGAGGGTGAAAGAAATAAAGTGATGGTTGTTTAGTTGGTCACTTACTGTGTTAGCATACACATTAGTTATGACATTTTTGACATTTACAAGTAGTTACTGTGGTTATTTTCCTCAAAACAGTCTACACTCCCTAACGTCACCATGGAAGACAGTAATGTGTGCTTTTATATGATTGAATTAACAGCAACAGACTGTGCAGCTTTAAGTTCCCAGCCAAGAATCACCCACTCCCATTCATCGTTTTCCTTCTCATTAGATTATTTGAAACAGCTTGCAGTGCTTGCGTGACATCGTCATCCTCTGAGGAGGAGCCCTGCTATCACTTATCTGTTACTTACAAAACAACATACAGCACCCTGGACAAACAGGAGGAGCTGCTATCAGGCTGCAGAATCTGTATACGTGCCCTCACACATGGACGTGAACCAACAGACTCTGTTCTGCTGTCAACAGTCCACCACAAGCTGGGGATGGTTACGCTTACAATGCTCATGCGGTTCTTCCACTCAGGCTTCTGACTTTTAGTAGCTTTGATGGGTTTGTATCTTAATTAGAAGCCGGTATCCACATGCCCATCTAATAATGGCTTTCATAATTCATACAGTCCCTACGAAGCCAAATACCAGATATAATGTGTCACTGTCAATAGTACACTGCATGAATCAATATTTAATATAACGAGAAACCCTATAGGCTTTCATTATAGCTGGCTCCATATCTGATAAATAAACAACGGATTGGTTGCCAACTGCAATGAAAATGTAGAATAATGCTCCTAGTCGGTACATCTCGGCTATGTTGGGATCAGTTTCCTATTACAGGATAACGATAACTCTTTCTGACAGGGACAGGTCGTCTTCTGCCTGTGAGCTGTTGATCCTCAAGTGTGAACTCTGTAACCCTGTGGTTCTCTGAAAGCTTATCTTCACATGCACACTTTTTTATTATTGCTCTGTGTCTAGGCACAAGTCACAGCTGTGAAAAACTGTTTCAAATGCAACCTACGGCTGAATTTGTCCAGATTTGCATTTAATATTGATGAGTTAAATATTTCATGCTTATGTTCTTTTAGTGCCCCTCATGAATCTGCTATTGGAGAAGAAGCTCAGCAGTAAGAAGTCAACTGGGAGTCCATGATCAGGCATTACATCGCTAAGATATACCACCGTAGCTTTCACTCATTTAGGCATGAATAATACGTCTCACATGAGAGTCTGCGTAGATTTTAGTGTTTGAGCAGAGGATGAGCCTCCGCTTTGGGAAGGTGTGGGATTGGAGTGTGAATTTTGCGAAAGCATAGGTGATAAAACTGTCTTTAAAAAGGTCTCACCTTTGGAACAGCACCAACACGAATACTGTTGATGAGGGAACATTCAAGAACCTGGCCTTCCTGTGAATTACAGGAACAGGTGGACAGACAGATTAAATCATTTGTTAACAGGTAAAGAGGAAAATTGGGGAGACGAAAAGGCAGGTAGGTCACAGCAACATCACAAACTTTTTAACCATATGAGCAATATGTCTCAGTTTTCAGTACCTTAAAACTTCAAGACTGAACACTGACATTAGCTGTTAGAACACTCACTGGGCCAATTTCTGAGTTTTATTTGATCTCCAGACTACACAGAGTAAACAGGTTAAGATGATGGATGGATAAATGTTTCAGTTTTCTTTCCCTTACAGCAAGGAGGAATTGTGAAAGCAACATAAATTTGGAAGAAAACTGAGGCAGCATATAGTAAATGTTGACTGTAATGGATAATGTCTCCTGTCTGCCAGCTGATTTTAGTTTCATCTATCATTAATGTAAAACCGCCATTGTATCAAGTGCATAGATCTAATTAAGGATGTAAGAGTAATGAAAGCTCTGGTAATTTACAGTACAACTGTACCTACTGTTTTGTATCTTTCCCCCTATAGCTTCTCTGGGAACATACTGGAAGGTAACAAAAACAGGATACATATACATGGAGAGTGTACCTT
>JBAMYA010000017.1:637734-648711 GCA_037176975.1 Arrhamphus sclerolepis
AAGAATTGTTTACCCAGCCTTTAATGTGCCTGCAAATTTTAAAAATGAATCACCATGTAGGACAGCAGATTCTCCTCCCAGTGGAACGTAACCATCATAGACATCACCCGTGAACTTCTTGGAACAACATGATATATCTCAGTGTTCTTAGCTACAGCCTCACCTTTGGTCTTTCATCCAAGATTTGCTGCCGAATGTCCTTGTGCTTCTCCAGTAGTCTCTCCTGTCTTTTACTCTGTGCGTCCTCCAGCTGCACACAAACACACATTATAAGGCCTTCACATGTCGTACACAATCCTATTGTACATGCAACTGCGCAAGTATAGAAAAAATTAGGCGCAAATTTGAATTTGGAACATAAAATTGTGAATATAGCTGCTAGGCTGACTTAAAAGAAGCTCAGAATAAAGTGATAGAGGTGACACTACTTACTCGTTTTATATATTGCACCACCTCGTTGACAAATGATCTGTTGATCTCCAACTTCTCTCTGTGAGGACCACCCAGTCACAAATGAAAATATTTAGTCTGTAGTGACATCTAGTGGTCAAAACTCAGTTTGCTTGAACTGTTTAAATACACTTACTCTTCTGTCACATTCTTGTCTTTTGATTTGGCTTCATTGATCTTCTCTTGCCTTTTCTTATCCATTTTCTTCTTAAGGTCCTTCTTTTCCCTGAGTGGTAAGAGACACAACAACAAAAAGGAGGAGAAAATATTTGTGTTTGTATGAGTATGCTTAAACAACCCACGAGAAAAAAACAAACACCTTACTTCTCACAGACGTCTCGGAGCTTTTTGAGTTGAGCACTCTGGCACTCCTCTGCTATACTTGTCAGCTTTTCAACCAGCTGGGAAGTTAAAAAAGCATAAGTGAACATGCAAATCAAAAACAAACCAAAACAAATTAAACTGTAGGTGAGATGGAAACTTCCATTCATGGTTTATTTTTGTCAACACTACATTTGGCTAAAGCTACACTCGTAATTTAAAAAGTAAAAAAAAAAAGAAGATAACACTTTGTGCTTGTTGTGCTATAATTGACTAAACCTCACTGACAAGTCAGCTGTGTTCACTGTGCAGATGCACTGGACCAGAGCACATTCATTTTTCCACACCACACAGCAGAGCATGAGCGCATTATGCTTGTGATATTCTGCAGGTGAATGACCCGAAGTTTATGGCAGCATTCATTTATTGCGTTGTTTCTGCTAGCTTCGCTGAGCTTAAGGACTGCAGGAGGCTGTCAGCACGTTAGCCATCCCATAACAAGTCTGGGCAAGCTGCTGTCTGTGTGTGTGGCATCTGTTTTTCTCAGTGCAGCAAATGGCATGTACTTGTTTACGTGATGTGAGTTCACATATCATGTTTATGAGGGGACAATGACCTCGAAGACACCATAGAGGTGGTCTGATAAAAAGCTTGTCTTTATGTCTTAATCTTCTGTGAGTTTTGGATTAATTGAAATTTGAGCTCTTAAAATGTTCTGGCATGTGAATGAGAGTGGTCTATCAGGGGAGTTTGTCCATAATAATAGAACTCACAGTAAAAAAAAAGAAAAGTATAAGAGGACTCTGGGGATTAAGTGTTGATTAAACAAAAGTGTAACTGTGGTGTGTCTTGAAAGTAAAGGTACAGTAAGTAAAAGATAGAATGAGACTCCTGGTTCGTTGCATTGCACAACCCGTCTGCCAACGCAACTGCCCGAACATCTGTAAACGTGTGTATTTTCAGAGAGTACCTGTTTTATGTGTTCCCGTTTCTGGTATTTTTCACTATAGTATTGCTCCTGGCGAAGGGTGAGGAGCTGCTGCTGCTGCTGCTCCTTCAGCTCGGCTAGTCTCTGGCTGCACTCCTGGTCCAGCTCCTGCAGCTCCTGGTCCAGTGTTGACAGCGACTGCTCTGAGCGGCTGGAGTCAAACGCATAAATGCACACAAAACAAAACAAAACACCCACTAGTTAAGGCACCTGATGAAAGCTTAGTAGTAGGGCGACACTATCTTGTCCCTATGACTGGACAGCCAAAAAAAACTTGTGTATTCATTTTTCACATTGATTTTTGATGTGCTTGAAGTGCTTATAAAGGCAATGAGAGAAACTGCTCTTAAAGAATCTTGCTTAAATTGCTTTGTTTTTCTTGCGTAACAGGCCTCTGAGGGCCTATTTAATTATAATGTGTCAGAAATGTTCATTTTATGGCATTCTCACTTCAGATGGATTTCTTTCTTAGATGCTAAATATGGAGATTTTACAGTGACGGCAGGCTGAAAGACTGGTAAAGATATTCTCAGTAACACTAAATTTTCATTGTAGTTGAAGAGATGAGAGCGCCATCCTAACTCTGCCTGTGAACCTTTGGGTATTGCATTCTCTACAAATTCTTCACATAAGTCTCCTCATAAAGACAATTATATTTATTTTGATTCCCTTTAAACACACACAGAGTTGCAGGGTAAAGATAAACAGCCTGACAGTCTGAACAGTGGAAGAGGACGGCTACCTACCTTTTCTTACCATCTCGTTTGTGGCTCTTCTGCAGGGCGGAGCGCCGGCGCTGATGCTGGCTCTGTAGCTCAGATGCACGAGCTGTGTGCTCCTTGATCAGCTCGCTGGTCTTGCGGTGGTGTTTTCGAACCAGCTCCTTCATCTCCTTGTATTGCTTCCGCTGCTCTCGAACAAAGCCCTTCTGCTGCTTTAACTCCTCCACTGTGTGAGCGTCCAGCTCTGAATATGTTTGATGGAGACCACAGAAAAAAGACGACAAGAATTTAGCATAAGAATGAGCTGAGGTGATACAATTACGATTGAATAATTCACGGGAATGGCACCGATTCTGGGTTCATGGAGAGCCTCAGTTATAAATTGTGTCTGACAAATGTAAGGAATAAATGAATATCTTGTCCTCTTTTGCTTACAAACCTTCCCATGAGAAAAATAACACACTTAATCAGTGTGGTAGTCAGAAGACTGAGTTATTTTCAAATAAGTAGCAATGTAAAATAGAGAGGAACCACAGATACAAGAGTAAGTGCTTACAAAAATAAATTCATGTATTACCAGTGAGAACGCTCTGTATGATGTCTTCAGTCTTCGCAGATGGTTTTAATGAACCTGTTTGTTAAAAGAAGTTCACTTGTCAAATTTCTGGTAAGTTATTTATATGATTTAAGTAATAAAACATCTGAAATTGGTGTGAAATAGCTCTCCTGGTTGAGTGTTTCCTTCTTCTGATACAATGTCCTGGTAAATGTTGGCTAAACTGTTAAAGTACCTGCAGGCTGAGGCTGGTGGCTGACTACAGAGGGTGCTTTCGGGGCAATGATGGGTGTGTGGCTCAGTCCATTCTCTGCAGGCAACACTACCCTCTGGTCCACTTTCGACTCCGAGGGAGCATCACTTCCTGCCTCCACCTGTTCAACACATGGAAAATCGAACATCTGAATCAGTTTCTTTGAAAGTAAAGACTCAGTAGAGCATTGTGCAGCACAGAAAAATAAATTCCCCATTTTAGATTAGATATCTTAACAATCACTGCAGTAAAACTGCAAAAGTTCAAATGTAGACATGAAATTATGCACACTTATGCCACATCTGTAGACAATGTCTGTCACATATGAATTTCTTCCTTCTTCTTTTTCTTTTTTTCCCGCCTGTACCTGAATCCTGTAGGATAGGTGGTAGACATAACTTTGGTAACCCACTCTTAGCATGTCTCCTTGTATCGAGGCTCAGCAGATCCTAATTTCCTGCTGGATTACACACAGTATGCTGTTATCTCCCTCAGGTTAATGCGCTTCTAAATAATCTTTGTCACAGCCCTGCAAGCCAGATCTGTCCCTTTCATTCTCTACTCACTCCACAGTTATCTCTTCATACTACGCCCTGCCTTTGCACGCTCTACCTCTTTTTGTTACTGTTGCCTTAGCCACAGCACGAAACGTCTCTCCGTCAGCAATGCTCGTGGGTAATCATATCACCTGGCAAAACAGATAAAGAGGACCCTCAGGTACAACACTCCTTTCCAGGCTCCTTTACTCATAACTTCAGATAACCCTGTCCTGCCTTGACTATTCATTTTATTTTCATTTATCCTCATTGCGACCTTACAAATTGTCAGCTCGCATGAGATAGCATCTCTTTCTGTGTTCTCTGTTGCTTTCCATCTGTAAGAATGTAATTAAATGTGGGAATGTTTCCAAGAAGATTTTTGAAAGAGTTAATTCAGACGTTTGCCTAATTTTGAAATGCCAACATCCTTCACAACGCCCTTGCAAACTCATTTTAAAAATTAGGAACTTTAACTTGATAGCTAAGCATATGTTAAAGCATTCAGGTACCACAGTGGCAGATGTTAAAAATTACTCCATGGATACAGCATCTGAGCTTTACTTTTAGTTTTGTTTGTTCCCTTACACAATTGTTAGAGAACTACAGGGATTTTATTCAATTTTATTATGCTGCAGCATTATTTATGGCTCGTGGAGCTAGCCATGATGGGAGTCACATCAGTCACTCACTTGCTGAGTCATTGGTTGCTATAGGGATTTCTACACGTCAAGAGAAGGAGATATGACATAGGGAGCTTCAAATTGGCTCAAATAAGAAAATTATTCCACTTCAATGCAACACAATCATTGGCACTTAGAACGGTCTGAGACAGATAAAATATCTAGTGAGCAGATGTTGTGTGGACTAAAATTGTCTTGCTGATGTCAGAGATCAGAGGAGAATGGGCAGACTGGCTTGAAATGGTAGAAAGGCAATAATAACTCAAACAACTCGCTACAACCAAGGTATGCAGAATGTCATCTCTGAGAGCACATCACCTTGAACCTTGAAGCAGATGGGCTACTGCAGAAGCAGACCACATCGAGTGACATTCCTGTCAACCCAAGAACAGCAAACCGAGGCTACAACTTGAACATGTTCACGAAAATGGACAATAGAAGACTGTAAAAATGTTGATGAAAAACTCTGGTCAGAGTTTGGAGTAAAAAACATAAAAGCATGGATCCATCCTGCCTTGTTTATATGTCTATATTTTTTTCATAATTTTCAGATGAAACTGATGAGCCAAAAAGTAATATAGTCATTTAGAGTGGCGTCATAATTAAGCACCACACATTTAAAAATAAAAAATAAAAAAGCCTGACCAGCCCTCCTGATTCTTTTCATCTGTAATCGGATTATTCTGGATTCAAATTTTATGTCCAGGGTGCCGTACAAACAGATACAGAGGAAACTGGCTCTGGACACTGCTGCATCCAAAAATGGCTTGAGGTGGAGTAGGAATGTTGGTAAATGAGTATAATTGTGTTGATACCCAGTGTATGAGTTCTGCAGCAAACTCGGTTGTTTTGAATGATGGATTTTGAAATTTCCAATATAAGCCACTGAATAAATCCCACCCCCACACATCCAGTTGCAATCGCCAGCCTATTCTTTTGCTGTCTGGAACAGAAGCTGCTGTTCATCTCAACCGATCAGTGGCATAAACACGAGCACTAATGATCCGACAACTCAGTGGGACCAGCAGAGTGAGTGTTGGATGGAAGGAGTGCTGCAAACATTCACACACCTCTTTGTCGATCTCTTCCTCTCCTCCTTCCTCTAAAGTGAGAGCAGCCAGCTGATTGGCTCTCTGCTCCATCAGGTTGACGTATCGGATGGGATTGGACAAGGCTTCAATGACATCTAAGGAGCGGGAAAAAAAACAAACAATCATCACTGTTCACGGGAACAGAATCCACATCAATCTGTTCCTTTTTTCCTCAATAGCTGACCTGCAAATGTGTCAGGAACATAGTCCTTTACTTCGACATAAACAAAAAGGGTGGGCAGTGTCAGCGACTGGTTCTTCTCGTTCCTCAGACTGATATAGTGATAGCCTGCAGGAGTCATATTTTAGCCAGTTTAGAAACAAACATTAAAGAGTTCAGCCAACATTAAAACAACTTAGATGAGAGTCAAAGCTCATGCAAAGTATTTACAAAAATGCCAGATGATATGTTTCTGTAGCTGTCTCAGCTTCTCTCTTCTTTCGCACCATTTAATATGCTAATGTTTTGCATGTTCCTTTTTTTGGGTATAATGTACATTAGAGAGCTGAATACTTCATCTATCCTCTCCAACTGTCTCAAAAGAGCAGATTCTTTGGAAAATTCTGTATGAGTCATTGCTAGTAAGTACAAACGCTTCTTCACCTGGACGGATGGCAGACACAGGAATGATTCTGTGGCCGATAAACTTCCCTCCTTCTTCAAACACTGCTATCCTCAGTGAAGCTAGAGTGGGCAGGACAACCTGAACATAATAAAGACAGTACTTGTCATTCTGTATTCAGTGAACATGTGGTGAAAGATAAAGTTCAGAGCATGTGCTTTGAGAACTTACTTTTATAAATATACATGCATGTTGAGCTATTTATTTATATTAATATAACTCCTACTTATGGTCATGGGGATCTGCTGCAGCCTATTCCAGTTCCCTTCATGCTTTCCAACATGATGACATTAATACTGTGTGAACTAGACGCATTCATTAGCCGGCCAATCATCCAGTCATCCATTTCCATTAACACTGGTTAATTACAGTTATCAGTTTTGAAACAAAAACTGTAGTAGATGTTCAAGGTGTTATTAGCATTTCTGCAGCTGTCTTGGTTGTTTTGAGTTGCAGATCTTGGATGCTCCTGTAGGGTCGTTATGCCCTGTGCAAACGGTTAGGTAGAGTCTATACCAGTGAAATGGCTGGGAATGGGACGGGTACCAGACTTATTTCACGAGAGAGAATATTTGTGAAGCCGGTGGATATGGCTGTATTTGAATCGTGGAGTGAATTTGTCCAGTATATGTGGAGCAAATAATTCATGACTGACCCACAGCAGCATGCATATTAATGGGGCTGTTGGGATGTTTTCGTACACGACACGCATACACAAAAATGCAGTTTTCACCTTCTTAAAAATGATGGCCTCCTCATCCCAAACCGGGTTGATGGCATTACTCTGAGACGTCTTGGTCTTGAACGCTTTCCTCTTCGTGTCTACTGGTAGGCCGAACATATCAATCTCCACATATGTACCTACTTTTTTATCTGACAGGAACTGACCCGAGATGATCTGAAAGCAACGAGCAAAACAAAAAGTTGCAGAGAGAAACGGAGGACAAATAACCTGAGCATGTCCAGGATCTATAAGGAAGACAATAGACACTTAAATCCCAAATGAAACACTTCTAAGTTGGAGTACATCTCACCTCCAGTACTGTTTCATGCAAATGCTCCCATTAGCTTTTGAGTGAATAATGCTACTTGTATGATCTAAAAGGTATATAATCAAATTCCCATTCACACACCTTAACAGACAGAGTGTTGGCAACTATCCCGTCTACTGTGCTCTCAGTGAAAGGGTCAAAGTGCTTATCTGGTCGTCTCATAAACTCTGGTTTCAGTCTGTAGCCACATTTCCCATTATACTCATACATGCCCAGGTTCAGCTGCATGGATAAATCTACAGAGGGAAGAGAGAATGACTTTTAATTTGCAATGAAGAAAAAATGTTCATAAACTACAAAAAAAAAAAAAAAAGCCACATCTTCACTCACCGATGGTCTGGAAGTTGAGCGCTACGAGCTGACAGCCAGCGTTCCAGAAGAGCTGAGGGTTGTAGTTGGACGAATCCACACGGGTTCCTTTTGGATAGATCCTGCTAAGCTGCAGCTTGTTGTATCTGAGCAGAGCTGGTTAAGGACAAGTCTGCAAAATCTGGATTCAAAAAATACCACTGACTCTACTAAAACATCCAAAACTTGAATCTAGAACTTTGTCTGCCTTCAAAAGACACACAGACTAAACTCCGTTTAGTCTCTCACTGATAAGTTGTGTGAAACATTGTGTGGTAGTTTACGCTGTAGAAAATAGCGCTTTTTCAAGATTCAGAAGGATACTCCACAAACTCCACAGGAGATTTGGTTAGTTGTTCCAAAGCTTTGGTCTCTACAAAGGATGACATCTGGAAACTGCGATTGACCTCTGTGGGAATCAGGATTGTTTGAATAATTATTTTACCTCACCTGCATGTTCTGATGCCAGTCAGCTGGAGGTCTCATTAATTCTCATGAAAACCGCCATTATATATATATGATGCTTCCCTCCAAAAGTTGCTATGAGTACGCTGAAAGTGTGTATATTTAGATAGTTTAGTAGCAAAATTACAACATATTTTGAAGAGATGATACATCATGGGCATTTCTATGGGCAGAGCTGTAGCTGAAACCTCACTGGGCCCTTAAAGTACCCCCATACTGTCAGTTCTCTATCTTTTGTCCAGATTATTGGTAAATGTAATTCCATGCTCCAACAGCTACACTGACACTAATGCATAAAACAAGATCATCCACCATGAATAAAACCTACAGAGGGGGAAAAAAAAAGAGGATCTGGTTGCACACTGTGGAGCTCTAGAACTCTAGACAGGAAACACCTTCCCTCCAGTCTCCAGTGGTTAGGATGAGGTTAATATATCAGGGCAAGGTGCAAATCTACGTCACGTGTTTCTGGTCTACAGTGCTCCACAAGCTCTACAGTCTGCAACTAGACCCTCCTGGCCCCTCCGTGAGGAATGTGGCCCCTTTTATTGAAAAATCTTAGATCCACCACTGATTTACGTTGTCAGAAAATCTTTATATTATTAAGTATGTCTAACTGATTCATGTCAATCTAATCAATAGCTGATCTTTGAAATGTGGATCTCATTTACTGGCTATGCATGGTAGACCAACTTTATTTACTGTTTACTGCTCCATGTACATAATCCACAGACAAGAATGTTGACAAACACCTAAAATGAACCTTAAATGCATTTCAGTGGAATTACAGACAGAAGATATGTGTATGAGGAAATAAGACATTAGACTGAAAACATCATGGTTATTTTGTTGATTTTAGTCAATAAACAGCATTGTAATAGTTTCCAAAGCCGACTGACTTCCAGGAGTGACTCTATCAAAACAATCCCTGTAGATATTACCGACTGGTTTGTTACAGATGCACTACATGTTTCAGAATTTGTTGTTCTTACATACTTTTAGAAGCCTCAAAGCTGTTGAACTTGACAGGTTGGATGTAGATGACCAGGTTGGACATCTCCTCTGTGGCAAATGCCTCGCTGCCAGCTGTGTCCTGTGGGGTGAACAGATACAATATTATCTACATGCAAAGCAATAGAAAGCGGCCTATAACAACAAGGAGGAGTTATGAGCTCAATATAACCTCAAAAGCACTATTCATGGCACTGGTGATACTGAATTATTATCAGTAGATATGAAACATTTGGGCACAGCCTTAACACATGGCATTAAGAAAACAGAAAAAAACAAAAAAGAACAAAAAAAACCCAAACAAACCAACAAACAAAAAAACTGAACCACCAACATATGAACAGACAAATGAATCAGCTTGCAAGATGCACACCTCATCCATTGAGCCTTTTTTACAGTCATCGTCATCTTCATCCTCTTCATCGCTTTCTGCCTCCACCTCACCTGAAACACAAGTTATACATAAAGAAGAATCACACACAAATAATTGTGCAAATCTTATTGACATTTTCCCAAATCCACTGCAAATGACTGGTATGAAAGCTATTAGCCTATTAACAGTTTTCATCTAGGGTCAGCAGGCCTCCCTTTACATTTAAAGCAGCAAGACCTAAAGCCACTACTGACCACACAGGGGCATAACACCAAAATAAAATTCATGTCTCAGTCCCTGACATATGACACAATAAAGTGTGACAAAGTGGCATTACAACACATACCGGGCCATCTACGTTTATTAACACAGTATTGTCAGTGGCTATCTTGTCAACGGAGCAGACACATGTCTTCATGTGTTCAGAAGTGTTGTTGTTACACAGAATGGCTTTAAGACTTAGACTGACAAGTCCAAACTCATGGAATTCATTGGTACAGGAAATACATTTTGATATTGGTGGAAGTGACCCATATTCTGCACCCACATAATGGGACATTGATTTACAATCTGCGCCAAGTTTGAGGGTCACACTGACATAGGAAATTAATATAAATAATGGCCGGAAGAACCTACAGCTAATGAGTCCTAAAGATCTGAGTCTGTGTTCATGACTCACCAATGGACTTTCGGCCCTGCGGTCTCAGGCTGAGCTCTGCACCATCAGGGGGTTGCGAGGAATCTGCCATCTCCTCTTTGGCTGAACCTGTGAGGAATCAAAGAAACTCTTCTCAATTTGCTTTTTTTTCCTTTGATCTTCACCTTACAGTTTGAATTTATTATTAAACGATCTTTGAAAAGACTCCTGTCACTGTCAAGCTGTCAGAATTGTTGAAATTGCCACTCTTTTTCCTGGTTATTGATTGTGCGAGACTGTGTTAGCAGGCTCTGATTTCAAGAGAGTACCAGTACAGCAGAGCTTCTGGCTGCAGTTGTTATGGTTTTACACCAGGGGGCAGTGTGCACCAGAATGAAGATTGAATCTCAGAAAGTAGGAAGATTGACTGAAAACTCTAATGCAGCCATATAATACAGTGAACATACAACAAAAATAAAGAAAAGAATCTACAAAACATAAGACAAAAAACACTGAAGCTTCCAAATATGCACACATAGATAAAATACAATGCATACTATTATGTAGATATGAAAGAAGGAGGAAAAACAAGTGCGACAGCAGACAGAAACATTTACAACATAATATACACAGGGTTCCACAGAAACACACACAAGCCCACTGTAGGCTATTACAGGCCAGTGGTTATGATGCCCCGGTGACAAACAGTTTATAAGCCTGCCAAGAGTTGTATGGAACAGCTAATAACATCATCATATTGATGGAAAGGCTTAGCTTGGCTATACTCCGGTGATTCAGCTTGTGGGCAGAATAAGGTGCATTTAGAGAGACTACACCCATAATTTAAATGTCAAAGAGCCATATATAT
>JBAMYA010000017.1:648811-662153 GCA_037176975.1 Arrhamphus sclerolepis
TGACTTTGACAAAAAAAAAACTTCTACAATCCAAGCTGGCAGTGTGAATTCATTAAAGATTTTAACTGAAACATTAAAAATTAAAGATAACATATAAGTCTTCTTTTGTCATGGGAGGACCTTCTATTGATGGAAAAAAAGCTACAGAATAAAAGACAAAGTGGGCAGAAAGAAAGAATAACTGTATGAAAACTGAAACTGTAACATGAAGTCTGAAGAAGCAGAGGAAGACGCAGCTGACATAAACTCATCGAGTCGAACAGTTTCGCAATGAACTTAGTATGTATGAAGGTCAGCTGTTTGGAAAACTTAGTTTTTCCATGTTTCCGTGTTTCTTATGGTGACATTCACTGTTATGAATCAGGGCTGGAAATTAACACCCACCACCCACCAAACGTGGTTTATTTTGTCTACTGGCGGGTTCATTTTGCTCAAACAATCAGCCACTGTGGTGTGAACAGCAAACAAATCGTGAAATATAATAGTGACTGAGTCATTTTTGACATTTTATCCTGATTTCACAAGTTGTGTTCGGTGTCATTAACATCAATCATTAAGCAAGAGCTATCAATTAAAAAATAACAATAACAACAAAAAGTATCTATAAATGTATTTAAATGGTAAATCCTGTGACTGGTAGTTCTGCTCCAGACTAGATTCTGTTCAATGAGCTGCTTTGGAATTGAATAAAGGAATTAAAGACCCTGAGTCATCTTTGACTGACAGAAATATTATGCATTGAGAATATATTTAACAACATTTTATAACAACGGTACAAAAAAAGCACTAAATAGTATGATATCAGAAATCCAGGTATAAAAAAAATCATTCATAAGCAAAAATAATGTTTAATATTCTTGATGAGGTAGTCAGCCTAAACAAACATGAGTGCATTTCAGTGTCAATGTCAGTATTGTTCTCCTACAATGATCAGCTTGTATCACCACAAACCCTCACCAGCTGCAGACCTCTGTTTTTTTTTTTTTTGCATAAATAAACAAATGACATGAAGAAATCATTTTCTTGGTTGATGCATGCATTTAAATAAGACACTGATACTATGACATCAGTAGCGTAGTGCGGGAGCTACATACCAGGCTGCCCTCGTCTGGGTGGTTGGCTTTGAGTCTTTTGTTTTATTCTTTTGTATATAGACAATAAATTAGATTTACTACAAAGTACTCCTGTTTATTACAGCTACCGCAGTTTAGGTTTGTCTTCATTTGACATAGACTGCGTTAATTATTTGCTGAGGTATGTCTGCGTGAATGCACGAGCGCTTCAGAGTATGCTCAGCGGGAGAGCAGTGTCAAGCTGACATTAGTCAAGCAGACATGTCCTCTCAGCAAGGAGGTTAATTCCCTAAACGGCAACGAGTGCATCTCTGCCTTTCTGGTTTGACACCCACCGCTTCCCTCTACGACTCTGAGGGAGGTTATCGCTGCCGTTCACCGTTGCCTGCCTGAAAGCTCAACGAGAGTAATGGAGGTGCAGAGAGGTGGGTTCTCTATGAGCTGATGACAAATTCCCAAATGAATGGAAGTGAATCTCACTTAATTGAAACCACAACACATATATACATATCAAAGCATATAAGGAAGAACTAAAACACTGTGAGAAAGCAATAAGAGGTTAACACTGCAACGGCAGAGGGTAGGGTTTAATTTATTCATACATGAAGGAGACTGCATGTAAGCAGAAGTGCATGAACGCTCACTGTAAAGAGAAATGGCAGAGCAAGCTATGCAATGATCAAAAGAGTGGAGGGGTGAGTCAGAAAGACTTACTTCTTGACAGGGATTCGTCCCTCAGGGTTGAGCTGCAGCTTCAGCCGAGTGTATCTGCATCGGGCAGAGAACACGTCTTCAATAACATGTACAGCAAAAGCTGAGTTTTTATTGTGTTATCTTCTTGCTGAGATTTGCTCTGGTGACTGTTTGAGTTCACATGTCTGACGACTGACCATTGCACGTGTGTTTGAAATGACGTGGTTTCATAATCTATACACATGTATCCATACATGTCCCACTGTCTGTATGTGTGAAGTTGTTTGCGCATATCACGACTGTCTGTGTTTACACAGAGGGTTAAAACTGAGGTTAATCCCTGGAAGTCTGAAGTGCTGGCAGTGCAGAGCCATGCAGCAGCAGCAACATGGACGTGCAACCTGGGCTATAAATAGCTTCGCTGCAACAGGAGCCATCATTACAGGCTGGGCTTTAAGTGGCTGCTGGCTAATAATTAATATCCATTACAGTGTCCACTACACAGTCCAGCCCGACTGCCACAGGCAAAGTCAGATGACTTTAATGGTTAAAGGAGGGCATGCAGGTTTTTTCTTTGTCTCAAGCAGTCTTCTCAAAAATGAACAAAAATGTAAATGTAATGGAAATAAGCTGGCCATAGCAGCTTTATAAGGCTTAAAAACAACTTAAAAAAGAGAAAATAGGTCTCATTCTAATGAGAAGGTGGGAGAAAGAACAGAGTTTCCATTTTACCCGATTGCCTCCCAATTGCATCAAAGTTGAGGTTATTGTTTGTTTGTTTCTTGGCATGTAATGCACTTGGAAAACATGCCATAACAGCCCTGGTTAATGATGACTGAGAGCAACATAATCTAACGAGTGTCCTCAGTTCTATATACTAATCACTGGAGAACCCCTTTTAGAGAAAAGCCATTTGAAAACGTGTGAATCTAGGTTCCTGTTGCTGTGAAAACTGCCCACACCCCTTGTTCCCCAAAAAACATATCACAGCCTTCGGAGCTGGAGCGAATCCACCACATGTGGAGAAACATCAACATCGCTTCAGGGATGAAGCCTCCTCTCGCTGCAGCAGTGGCAGGGAGGAACGCTGCCTTATCTGTAAGCAAGCAGCGCACAACTGCCACTGTTGAGAGCAGCCAACTTAACTGTGAAACCTTCTCTCTACAGTGGTGTCCAAACTCTGTGCTATGTGGTCGATGGCCACTTTTATTGTCTCATAAGTCAATTAGCCTCCTCAGGGGTGCAAGTTAATGGCTTCTCATTGCTGATAAACAGCAGACAGCTGGGAGTTGTCACCAAGCGGAGCCCTGGGTATTCTCAGAAAGCAATATCTAAGATTCATATTTAAGCTCTCACTGCATGAGCTTCACTCAGTCACTCATTACAGAAGCAAATCAGTCTTGGACTGTAGATCAGCGGCCCAGTCAGATGAATGCTTTAAGCCCTTTGACGTAATTATTCCACAGAGCCAGGGGCAAGCTTGATGCAAGTAGAGCCATTGATAAGGTAGAGAGATGAATTGTGTAAGGCTGTAATTGGTAAAGAGGATATGTAATCCTTTTTTGTGTAGCATAGACAGTCAATAAAAAGATTATTTTACAGAAGACGTGTCATTTGCTTTTCCTCTCTTCCTGTTGTCACACAAACCATGAACCTGCTGTGACCCTCGTGATGAGTGGCATGTCTGTGGTGCTGGCAGACCTGATTTTCATATTTATCTTGGTGTATTTTGGATTTACATCTCCTATATGTGCATGTGTGTGCATGCATGGACAACATACGCTTTTTCGAGGCAGGTCTCTCTGGACATGTTTTGCACCAAGAGGTTAGACGCCAGGTTGAACACCTCTTCTGCCCATTCCTGGAGTAAATAAACACACATATAGAGTGAGAACCATGTGCCCTGTTCCATTGCAGTTCTGCAGGAACTCCTGCATTCATGTGTCAAAAATAATGTGAAGGGCACCGACTGGAGCAGTGATGGATTACACCATATCAAGTAAAGTCTCAACACTAACTCAACAAATGATAAATAGGGGCTTGCTTTAATTTCACTCCTTCATCGCTACATAAAAAAATACAGGTTGAGAAGTGGCTTTCATCATTGCAATAGCAATAATAGGATCTCAGCTGCTTTCTGTTCTACGAGGTGATAAATTGAAAGGTTGTAACCATGCAAAAATATTAGTTTAATAAAAACGTTATTAGTTTGATTGTGTTTATATTCATGATTTTCACCTTTGCAATCTCCTCCTGAAAAGCCATGAAGTTCAGGTAGGTGATGTTGACCATGTCTGTACCGCTCACCACTGTCAGCATCCTGTTCTCCATCTTCCCTGCCAGTGAGCTGACGTCCAGCAGCTCACGCAGCTTCGCATCCTTGACAATCCAACACAAACAAAAGGAAGAGAAATCTCATCATTGGAGAAGACAGACACAACTGAGTAAACCAATGCAGGTCTTTGGGTTGATGTGTAATGATGTGTGTTTCGTAGTTGCAGTTTCAGAGCCCAGTACCATGAACGCTCTCAGGGAGAAAAATCATCCAGACCTGCATCCGAAAAATTAAAAGCCTAAACAAAACTTCAGGGAAAAATTAAGTGACGTAAAACAGACCACGGAAAAGACGAGGAATGTTCTTTTTGAGGAAGTGAGAGGCAGCGCTGCACAGTGTCATGATGTTTTGGCTTTCAGGACAAAAAGAAAAAAAAAAACTCTCTGAATGCACTGAACTGAAACAAGTTAGCATTTCAGAGCATCCACTTCCTCTGACAGCTGATTTGGATGATTAATGAGAGGTTGTCAGTCAGATAGAGATAGTGTGAGGAGCGAGTGTGAAGGCCACAGCCCCATTAAACGTTGCCATGTCTAGAAATGTTCACATCACAGGGTATAAAACTATCAAAAGGTATTAATTTTAGGACTGAACAGTTTTGGGGAAAATATTTAAAAACAATTCTGCTGGTTGACATTGTTATTAATAAAATTATCAAACTCAAACTCTGTCACATAAAGCTTGAAATATGCAACAAAAGGGACATCACTTTTATCAAGCATTCTGATAGAGTTTTAGACAGCACCGCTTTTTCTAAGAAGTAGCCGATAGAGTTGTTATCTTCTTTGCCTCAACTTCTTTAAATGTTGGTAATCTTTTGCAGAGGCACATGTTTTTCTTCCTTATTGAATCCAGAATACTTTCACACAACAGAGGCCCATCCTTTCTTTCAGACTGATGTTTGATCTGTGCTTTTTGGGTTAAATAGAAGCCATTTCTCTGAAGATTACCAGTATAAATGTTGCTATATGGTTCCCAAACTTCCACATGTGAGACTTTTAGGCATTTTTGGTTGGTTGTCCTGACTAAAAAAGAATTAAAAAACTGTAAACACTGTAAGTCTGTAAAACCAGGGAGCAGCTTCATCAGGCACACGGCACAATTGGTAATATGTAAGTGAAGTCTGCATTTTATCAGCTGCATAATTTCAAAATGCAGTTTTGATTTGAACTCAACTAAATATTCAGCCCTAATTTGTAGACTAATTAATAAAACTGGATGGGAAAATGACAAGAGGATCAGAGCAGCATCTACAGTAATGAGGATTTTGTAGCAGTCTGTTGTGGTGAAGAGGGAGATGAGTGGATCGATCAATGTTCCTACCCTCATGAACTGTAGGTCATGTACAAAAGAATAAGACTGCGGACTGTCCCTTAGAGATGTGCCAAGTTCAGTCATTTGGGAGAGAGTAAAGTGGCTGCCCTCCATAATGAGAGGAGTCATCTGAGGTGGTTCAGGCATCCAGATGAGATGCTCCCTGGATGCCTCCCTGGGGAGGTGTTTCAGAGGTGTTTCCAACTGAGGTGCTGAGATTGACCAAGGACAATGGACATCATTAGGTCTATTTAAAAGGGGCTTCAGCTACTCTAAAAAAAAGTCTCTGAGACCCCTTAGAGCTAGGGGGGAATGAAATAAAAAACCGTCATAATAATCATAATACCGACATATCTTAAATAAATAAATATAAAGGATGTTAAAAGTTACAAGCAATACAAAAGTCACACATTTGCAAGACAAAAAGATGAATGTAGCCTGTTTGGCCCCCTCCCCTTCTCCTAGTGGTCTGTTTGTTATGCATCAGTCTCAAGTTTGACAGACACCTGTGTTAGGTAAATGAATTAAACCCTTTTTGGACATGTCCTCCTGAAGGCATCAAGAGTCACGGTGGAAAAGAGAAAAAAGTAAGAGACAATGAGATGATGCTCACACGCATGTGCTGGTAGGTTGATGTTTAAAATAACAGTGCTCATTGTTTACACTAGAATGGTTCTGATTGACAAGTACTGATAAATGTAGTCAGAAGTAGAGATTGCTGAAAAAGTGTTATTTTATTTTATTTTATTTTTTTTTAAACTCTACTCCGTCTGTGATGTTCTGTGTGAAGGAAGAACATCATGTTTCAGAATCATGGGTTCCAGTGAGGAAAGGAAAAGAAAGTCAACCTGGACCTCTGTGGTCCATATGTTAAAGTATCGCTGCATTTCTGCCTTCATGAAAATTATACTAACAACAAATAAGCTCTAATAATTAATAATACAAAAACTTTCATTTTTTAATCTGTTTGTAATCTCATTTGTGCAAAATATCTACTGATACTCGCTACTTGCTATAGGTGCCTTGCTATTGCTTTAGCCATCAGAGGTGGTCAACAAATGTATTACCAAGTTTAAAACAAGCAAAACCATCCTCTTTTCTTCAGATGTGTATGTGTATAAGTGCTTCTGTGCCTGTCAGCATTTGGTTTTGATTTAGGTCGATTGCATTTTAGTCAGATTGATAGTCGGGTTCGGGGCTCTACCTCATCAACAGTTTGCAGGACAATTTATTTATTTTTTTATACTGCCACTGTCTTTTAGTTGTTGATTTTTAAGGCATACCGTGTCCTCATTTGCCAGAATAAATGTTTGAGAAACATTCATATTGTATTTGTTCTGTATTGTCAGATTCACTAGGATTTTGAACTACTTGTAACTAAACTAATTAAATAAAGCACCACCTCATTAGGTTTCCTCCTGTTCAGCACATTGGACTGTCTTCAGTCCCACAAACAAATATCAGTGGCAGGCAGAAAAAAAATAGCTTTAATACACGAGCCTAGGAGAAAGAGGTGAACAATATACGTTTTAGGTGTTATATGACACATTTCATCTTGACCAAATGCATTGATGGACATATATGTAAACGTTTTTCATTATGAGTGTAGCCCAAGCACCTTATGAACTGACTTCAAGATATCTTATTCTTTTAATTTAAAAAATAAGATATCTTGAAGACTAATGAATTAATTGATGAAGCCAATGTAGGTGTGATGAAATGTTATTTTAGCACTCCTATGCACAAGCGTAGGGGCTAAGCTCCTCCCACCTTTCAGTCCTAGTGACGTCCCTGATGAAGTAATATAATAATATAAACATAAACATATAAAAATGGATCACATGCAAAGAACCAAGAAATCCAATCCTTTACAGAGTAAAAAAATAAATATTACTGTTCAGCAATTTGTAACCTTTGCAGGAACAACAACCAAATCACATGGGACAACAAACTTAATTTGAATCTTAATATTAGCACCATCGTGTTGATGATGTCCAATGCTATAATACTAACAAACCCTGAGAGGCTAAATGTGAATGATAATAACTGCAATCGGTGCACTGTGATTCATGATGTTTCAATTTCTGAGAGCTTTATCAAAATTATTCACACTGTTTAGTAGCTTGTTTTCAGTTATAAATCATCAGTCTGTATTGTTGCATTTAATGGCATTAGGAGGAGAGGCCTTGGTCATATCAAAGGTATACGCATCATTAAATAGTGGATTTACTAAGCTGGTAAGTACAATGCTGTTTCTCAAGACCGTTATTTAGGACGAAGACTTTAAATTCATGAGATCATATTCAGTCTACCTCGAGAAAGAGATTTCCAGACTAAATGCCACTCACACTTTTAACCCCAATAAATTAAGCAGCTTGTTTTAAGAATTATCTTTTCTGGTGTTATAAAACAGCAGGTGTTGGCAACAGTCCAGTTCACTCAGAAAAAAAGGAAGCTTAATCAAACTAATTTTAGCCAGTGTATATTAAAACAGCTCATCTTTGGCCCAAATCATTAACCACAAACTATTACACCTCAGAGGTACACAAGAGCAGAATAATGCAGCTCGTCCTCCGTCCTTTCCAGCTTAGCATGTGAGTGGCATAGAAAATGGTTGCTCTGGCTTAATTAATACAACAAAAAGGCCTGTAAAGAATTTTTGCAGAGAAAGCAAATGAGCTCCCACTAATTAACCAATCAAAAAAAACAAAACAAAACAAAAATTGCATTGTGTTCTGCGTTATGCTGAATGTCCTCTATGTGTCCCTAACATCCCCAAATCAAATTCTGCAGCTTAGAGCGGCCTGTTATTTTTACATTGGACTTTTTAAGACAGGAGATTTTCCATGTAGAAGAATATTTCACTTTTGACAGCCCATCCATAAATTCTTAAATCAACCTTTGGATGAGGAAAAAAAAATAAAACAATAATAAAGTTTCCTTTTTTTTTGTAGTGTGCACCCTTCATAAAAGTAGATTTACACCACAGATCAACTTATGCACATGCCGATTTGAATGGGAATCCGTCAATGTCCACTTATGTATTCTGAAAGCCACCAGCACCACGTCAAAGAATAAAAGCTACTTGCAATTTGCTACGGCACACAACACTGAAGCACCCTGAGAGATACACCCTGGCTGACGGCCAAAGACGAAAAGCTTCTGAGAACAGACAAGATGACAGTAAAATGCATATTTCATTTATTACAGTGCTTGAACATCAATACCGTTTAATACTGTTTTGAAGCTACTTGTAGCCATTAGCTGACCACGCAGCTCATCTCTTGTACACAGCCAGCGCAAGACTGATCTGGTAAGAAGCTGGAGGCACTTAAACAGCACATCACCTGGTCAGACATGACCAGTTGTGATGGGAAAAGAAAAACAAGTTGACGTCAGATCCTGCTGGACTGGTGCAGGACCTTGACGACAAGAGGAGGAGCAGAAATAAAACCATGAAGCGAAAGCAACACATGATAAAAAGGGACTTAGCCATGTGAGCAAAATGTAATTTCTGCTTGTGCGTCCTGGGAACCATTAGAGGCAGGTCTGCAGTCCCAGTTACCACAAAGACTGAAGACTAAGAGCAAACTAGGCGGAGAGTGGTGGGTGGGGATTTAGGATGATGGTGTGGTTAAGGAAAGAGGATGCAATCTTCATACTTCAAAAAAGGAAAATGAGAGAAAAGAATTCTTTACTGTGAGAGCTTTTAAAGATAGAGTCGTGCAAAAGTTAGGATACATCTTTAATGCAGTTTTTATGATAAAAAAATGTAATAAAAATCAAATGTTTATAGTGGGTCTTGGTATGAGCCAAATGCCACCTCAGTTGGACAACATATAACTATTTTTACGGTACAATAAGTTACTTAAAAAGAATAAAGGCAAAAAGATTTTTTTTAAAAAGAACAATTTCTTTTAATTTGAACAATCCTAGGCATCCCTTTAGTGCTTCCACAGGACTTACGAACAGCAAGCTGCAGCCAGGTGGTGTTTATCATCAACCACTGATGAATTGATCATCAGCAGGTGTGCACACCTCTATAAAATCAGATGTTTTGGCTGTGTGTTAATACAATAACAAGAGGGAAAGATGTAATAAATGGTCTTAGAGAAGCAACTGTTGCCACACATCAACCAGCACAGCTCTGCACATAAGGGCCTCAAACGTTGTTTCAGAGGCAACATGAAGTGACTGCTGTGGTTAGCATGACTAAGCTAAACTAAAGTTCCTCCTCAGATCTTTCAAAACCAACCACAGCCATGGTGGTCTCTACAACTAACACAGCACACAAGAACAATAAAACATATTCTCTTTAAAATATACCATTAAATGTTTTTATTCACAGCCCAGAAGTCAATATAAAGCTAAGCTAAAATAATGACAGTAATGCCTAGCTGAAAAATTTAGCCCCCAAGCAGATGTCATGAAAGTCAAAATATAACTATTAAAACCAAAACTGATTTTTTTGTACCAGGCTGTAAATATTTTTAATTCTGCTGCAAAGTTGGCCATTTTAGCATGAGTCAAAGGGGATTTGCTCTGCACCTAGTGGTCAGTCAAAGAACTGCAACAAAAATCTACTTCCTCATCAGCTTCAGTCTGGAAGTGGGACGGTTGCCGCTTGGCTGTCACATGTAACAGTCCATGACAAAGCGAGTAGAAAAAGAATAAAGAAGTAAGGTTTGTTTTTGATAGGTTGCCAGGTTGATCCAAAATCACAACTGAAGTCTTTAGTATTGTTCACATGAAATTTTATTTTATTTTTTTGTACTTATTTTGTTAAATCGAAAAGGAAAAAGCTGAGAAGAACTGGTATGATCAAATAATTTTTATTCATTTTTTTTTTTATGTCCTCCAGACTGCATGTGTGTGAAGATGCGCAGATGCTACCATGTTCCTTGCACTCATGGTACACGGTAGCAGCTGCAGTGTGTCAATGTGTGAACTGCTCTTAGACACTTAACATTCAGGTGAGGCTGCAGCCTGAGGAAATACACAGACTTTCTCTGCCTGCTTCGGTTTGTCACAAGGCCCCAGCTGTCACCAGTCATACGCTCAAACTGTGTCAAACTCTGCTGGGCGCAAGGAAAGGATTCAGACTGGCAAAAGGAAGTGAGACACATCAGCACATCACATTATTTTCATTTTGTCAGAGAACAGCACAAGAATGTTAGAGTCAAGTGAAATTTGTGTGTGACTCAGAGAGAATTAGCTACACTGAAAAATAGCAACATAACATAGTTAACATCAAGAAGCACTTGAACCCCTGCTGTGTTTCTAATAAACTGACTGAGAGAACTGCTGGATCAGAGAGAGAAAGACTGGCAAAGATGATTGTCCAGGCAAGGCAAAGCAACAAAAATAAGTTTTTCTTGGTCTGCCATGTTGCTCCAACTCTGAGAACTGATGAGACTGGCAGAGTTTATCGTAGAAGAAATGCTGTCCCTGTCAACAGTAGAGTCACCCTTGTCAGCAAAATCCCTGTCAACACCAGCTGAACAAGTAAGCTGGCATGATTTTTATCAGTGGAAAATGTGGCTAGCCCCACAGAGCCATTGGATTTAGGCCTAGCTATCAGTGGTTTAATTTTGACCAGTTTTTGTTTGGTGGCTTTTGTTTTGCAAGTAGGAGGATGTACCTGTCTGGGAGTATTTTATTTATTAAAATATTGTTGCCAAGCCAATATGTTTTTTTTTAAAGCATTCCTGAACTAGCTGAGGCATAACTCATAACATCTAATTCTCCAAGAGCTAATGTTGATTACTGATAAAATATAAGCTGTGCCTGCCTAATGTTAAGTAACTCGTGTAGTATAACTAATTATGTTGAAAAGACAGTAACTAGTAATATGAAATATTACATTCAGGAAGTAACTTACCCAACACTATTTGCAAAAAACTGCATCCAAGCAAGCTCAGATCAAGACACACGCAACTGAATGCTGTTGTTTGTGCTACTTAATATACGCACGGGGACATCGGATCAAAGGAAATGTCAACATGAATGATTGATGATGACCCAACTATCTGCACATATGCCACTCAACAAAAAACATTTGAAGAGCCTGTTTCCAGTAAGAGCTTTCATTTTATTTTCCTTTGGACCTTAGATGGAGAACATCTTCTCAGGAATCCGACCATGACCACTTCAGTTACGCCTTAACCCATCAGAAATCTACAGTAGACTTTTTACTTCCAGTACGTGAGGCACATGTTTGATGCAGCAACTCCATCTCCATTATGGCAGCAAACATTTGTCTCTAATGTAATGCAGATAAGTAACATCGATGCTGTGTATGGACCACAATCAGTGCTCACAGGACCTCCATTTTACAGTATAGATTGTCAATTTAAAAAAAACAAAAACAAAAAAAAAAACAGAAAAAGAAAAATCAAGAACGAGATGTTAGATTTGGTCAGTTTATATTAAATATATGTATAGAAACAAAATCAGCGAATCTGGTCAAAACCAAAGTAAAGAAAAAGAAGGAAGTTTGAGTCTGAGTTATATCTGAGCATGTGGAAGCTACAAATAGATTGTTTTCACTATTTTACCCACCAACACACTCGGTTACAGATGTACAGTATCAGAGGCAAGTCTGGAGTGTTGGAGATCAGTCTCCAACATCAGTATTCGAAGGAGCAAATCTTAATGTTTGGAGCCATCACACTGCAGAGCAGCACTGCAGGTTACTATATGAGCAGGGCAACACTTCTCCTGCTGTGGGTACCCTTGTTAACTAACACAGCGGCAAGATGCTGCTGGAGACGGGGGCGAGAAAAGCAAAATTATTCTATCTCAAACTGGGACTGCTGTGATTAGTCTACCACACAAATACTGAGAAGGCTGCCGTTTTTATGTACATCTAAAGCCAAATATATTTACTGATGACTGGGTTTTGTTGTATTCAAGTTTGTTATTATTATTATTACTATTATTATTATTATTATTATCATCAAAAATGTGTGTGTTTGCTTGTACACGCTCTTTAAGAGCCTGGGTGAGTCTACAAAGCATTTCACCCTCAGCAGAGCTAATCCTAAGATGAGTCCGTCTCCTGGCGATGCAGTCATTTATTTAAGAGGGTCACGCTGCATCTGCAGAGCATGTTTTAAACATTAGCCACATCGTAACTTACACAGACAGAAAGCTCCGAAACACTCTGAAACACCAATCCCATTAAATGAAAAAGCCTCATCTTTGTCACCACACTGAAGTTGGTTTCTGCAAATGACCTACCTAAACATCCACCAGGCACATAGTCACGTGCACTCCCAGAGAAGCATGTGCAGTCAGACAAAAATGAATAAAATGGCATTTTTAAAGCATGCGAATGGGGTCTGCAGACAAACTGCATCATACATAGTAGAAGTAATGACTTCTTTTTATCCTCTTTTCTAATGGATTGTGTGCACCGCACATCTGAGCAACTCCACATGCTGCTTGGTTCTTTACAGCACAATACAGATTTAAGCACATATGATAATCAGGACAGCGATTAAAAATTTTCATTGTTCCAAGTTCGGGACGTTTAAAGCCCCACAAAGCAACAGTGTGCAGTTCATTTTGAGAAAACAAAACAAAAAAGCACCGTCACATGGGAGCTACAGTGTGAAGCATTTCTGCTGCAGCGGGAAAGCTTACAGTTCAGCCTTAGAGCTTTTCTGCTGATCATACACTCTTCTTGCTTCAGCCTCAATGCCAGCAGTGTTTCATAGAAGTATCAGAGAAGTGTTTACTCCCATTACACCTCTGCAGTTTCACATTCCTGAGAGTGGAAACTTTTCTGGCTGAGGGAGAAAACTCCTCTAAACAGCACACTGTGTGCTGCCTAAGGATAAGCTACAGATAAAGACTCACAAACAACTGTATTGTAAACATGATCAAAGGATGCGTATGAGAGCAGAGGAGTATGGGATGAAGG
>JBAMYA010000017.1:662253-677277 GCA_037176975.1 Arrhamphus sclerolepis
GCACCACCACTAACATCACCACCATGCCATCACCACCACCACCACCAAGCTTCAGATTACATATACACTGTATTTATGTTTGTAGTCCGTTTATTTTTAGTATTGTAGTATATTAGCAGAGTAATACTGAAGTACACGTGTATGTGGTTGTTCACCCGGACAACAGAGACTGAAGATGCTGACTAGACTGCAGCTGTCAACAAGAAGACACAGAGTAGTTTAAGTAGTACAGAGCGCTTCTCTCATGGGAGGCATCTGCACACACAATGAAATAAACCCAGGACACATGAAAGAGCAACGATGGACTTCAGAAGATTAAACATCTGATTACAGGATAGAAAAAGTGATAATCTGTCACAGGTACTCTTTGTTAGACAGAGATGGCTGGTGTTATAAAAACTCTGCAAACATTATTTACTTCGTTTCTAAAGACAACCCAATGCTAGAGTTTCTGTTGTCCGTGATTATTCGCTGATTTATTTATCCGGAGTTCTGATTTTCATTTTGTTTACATATGAAATGAATTCTCTTTCCAAAGTCACAATTAAGTCTAACAGTTCTAATTTTTTTTTAAACTTTCTCTAATGTGAGAAGTATCACCCTGAGATTGTTTACTGAGATTTCTACTCAAGACAGTTGCTTGGCAGGACGTGTCTACATCTTCAGCATATTGACGTCCTGAGCTTGAAGTGTGTGTCAGGAGCAAAATTTGGATGAATACATGCATGTTTTATGCGCAGTCAGTATTTTGTATGTGAGGTACCAATTACAAAGGCATATAATTAACATGATGAAACAAGTGATTTTGACCATTTCTATCCATCTGTGCAAGGGGAAACACAACGCAGTAATTCATGATCATCCCTGCTAATTATGTGACTATAGTTTATTTACTTCTGTATTATAAAGCCATCAACTTTGGGATTATAAATGGCTGCAGTTCAAAGGGTTCCTCTACCACTCATGCTTATAAAATAGTGAGTAAGTACTGGCAGCTCTAGCTACTACTTAGTGAACACAAACTCTTCAAAGACACCATGGATGTGGTTTTTGCCTATAAAAAGACCAAAGCCATACTGGAACTTTCAAGACTTTAATGGGGCAGTGATTGGTGTTCACCAACAGAGAGTGCTGTGGCATAACTTTACAGCAGTCTGTAGGTTCTCCTCTGCTTATGATTAAGAGTGATCCTTCTCACAAGGTTCAAGAACGTCATTGTCCATTCAGTTGGAATTCCTGGTTACTAACATAACACAGAACGTGCAGTGAAAAATGATACGTTTAAAACCTAACAGCTTGCAGAGGGGGGCCTAGGGCTTATGGCTCAGGTCAAATTATGAGATTAGAGAAAAATGCTGAAACTCTTTCCTTTCCCAATGTGTCTCTGCTCACAGAGATATGTATTTAAGGTATTATTTTCTCTTTTTTGTGGGGGCATCTTTCACACATGGAGTTTTGCAGAAACTGCGTGAGACATGGGAGGTTTTGAGATATCTCCATGGTCTATTTATGCCTGTAACCAAACACCTACTACTTGTATTGTCTTATCTAAGATTGAGGAGAGGAAAAAAAACTGGCAGGTGTTCATTCCCTCAGGCTGCAGACTTCAGAACTGAGGAAAACAGAGAGTGCATGTTGAATGAAAGGGGACGCACATGCAAATATGCATGCATGGACATTTATGCACATGTGAAACTCTGACACAAGTCAAAGTGTGCTGCAAGATCACACAACCAGTGCTGTTACATGCAGTGTAAACATGTCTGAGGGTGTGTATTAAATAGTCATTACAGGGGACTGGGTAAGCTCTGAGAGAGACTGGGAGAGAAAACAAACAAATCCCACAGGGTGGCTGAGACGGGTGGTGAGGGGCTAAGGGAGGCCTCTCCCAGTGTAATTCAAGTTCAATAACTGACCCTTAACCTCACGCTAACTCAGGTTACACAGTTCTGGTGAGACAGATTATAGACTAGTCACAGTTTCCTTACAGCTGTGGATACTATACACTTCTACAGGAGCTTTACACACACTCACACTACCAAAAACAAAACAAAGGGAAAAAAAGGTCAGTTGGTAATGTCAACAATCAGCTAAGTATTTTTGAATATCAAATGGCAACATGGATGACAGGTTCCCAATCTGCACACATTTTGGTATGATGTAAAGAAACTGGGGACCACACAGAGTCCTTTCAGAGCCAGGAAGTAGAAGACATCATTCACCTGCAAAGCTGCAGCTGGGCCAGTTTCACTCTGTCAGAAAGAACTCATTATCTGCATGTCAAAATGATCACAGAAGGAGAACACAGCCTCTTCAAACTTGTTTGCACCTATGCAGGTATGGGCTAACTATACACTATAGTGGGCCTCAACAAGGAATCAGGATAGTGATCAGAGCAGAAAGATTGAAAACATTTGACATCAAAGATATGAAGAGGATCAAATGATTGGCTTTACATGTATTTGCATCTCACAGTGTTTGTGTTTTGGTTGTACATTAGCCACACTGTTAGTGAGGGTGTCACAAGATGTCATGTTCATTGTTTTATTTACATAACTGTGCACACAAGCGAAGAAACTAAATACACTGAAGCCATGGTGAGGTATCAGACGCTAGTGCATTCCAGATTTCCAAACAAACCTCCGGTTTTCCTGTGTTTGAATTAATATTTGCTTAAGGTTATCCATCCGTCACATGAATCCAGATTTTGCAACTTCCAGAAGAGGCCAGTGGAAGGGTTGCAGATGCCATGGTTGTGGCCACAGCCTAAAAATGGTTCACATCCCGTGCTGTGTTAGCATAACCACGGTCACGTGTTTGAAGCAGAGGCTGAGAGCGAGGGAGAAAGGGAAGAAAGAGATGTAGCTACTGAAGTCTGCTTTTTACAGTGCAGTAATAAAAATTACCAACATACCAAACAAGAAGGAAACGTCTGGACAAAATCAACTGTGATTCTTTTTAACTACTTTCCTTCCTGCTGGGTATTGTTCTGATAAAAAGACAGACTCACCCCAGACATCTGCACCTCTGGGCGTCTTTTGCTTCTATTGTGTGGTGCAACAGTAGATGGGGCTACAGATCTGTAACACTATAAAACTGTCTGTCATTCTTTTATCTTTTCTTCTTTCCACCTGTATGAGTTGACAGTATCCATTATGTATTAAAACCAACATGGAATGAATAGATGATAAATCTAGTGTTCGGATATTGTCGGTTTTGCATCAGTGCAGCCCAGCCAGAGAAAAGGAGGTTTAGTCAAATCCACACAGCTGGAAGAGAGATTTTTTTTTGGTGAGATATAAACTGAAAAGAGGCATGTTTGACATCTCTTCAACAGTTCATTGTTTTTAAGTCATAGCGTGCCTTTATGGTATTCCCCTGCTCATCTTTAAATTACACAATGTCCAATTGTCATTTCAAAACTGACATCTTAACACAAAGCAAAAGGCGTAATTGTATCTAAATGAATTCCAGGCTTTATCAGACCCTTTGCCCTCCCACTGTGACTTTACTATTTAATATGTTTGTTATGAGCAGATCTGCCAATCAACAATGCATAAGGGGCTATTGTCCATGGCCGCCGCAGCACATTTCCAGGGAGGGCGTAAAACTCCTGTCTGCTCTAATAGAGATCTGTAGCTAAAGCTTCTTTACCAATCCTGACACATGCTGCAACAACCCAGTGCTGACTAAGTCTAGGCTAAACTAAGAAGCTGAGCTCAGGTCAGTTTTGTGCCCCAGAAACGGTTTTAAATGAGGATTAGGTGGGGGTAAACTGGTCATAGGTGTATGCCTAGGGCCAGGTGCTGAGGATCAATCTTTGTGCTGTGGTAGAGCTTTTTCCCTTCAAGTGGGCCTAAATCCTTTTAAGAAAGAAAATGTTGATGTTTACATCCTAGCTGTGACCCCATCTTGGCCTCTTCACTCAAGCATTCCTGCCATAGCTGTGACATCTAGCTAAGCTTTAGAACACTGGAGGGATAGTGAAAACAGCGCTTAATCATAGCCACAGGGCACCTCCTTGATAACAATGCAACCCCCCTGTGTTTGTATATACTCCTTAATGTAAGTATGCACCTGTATGTTTGTGTGTTCCATTGTTACAGCAGGCAGATCTCCAGAAAGGCATCCTTATTCTTAACAGCCATTCATTCAGAAAAAGTTGCCTTATTCATTTTCTCAAGGCTCAACACTGGGCTTGATCAGGACTATCTGTTGTATTTAGTGTATACCTGGAGATGGATACTCACTCAACATATGATTATCTAATATGCTGAGAATTAAGTAGTTGAAAGCCACTGCACTCTGATGTATCTTTAGAGGTGCATTTGCAGCAAACATAACAACAAAAAGGTATGAAGTTTTAGCACAGTAAACCATGCAATTACTTTACAAAATCAGATCAATTATGTTTCAATATTCTGCTTTAACACTAAATCATTTTACTGCTCTTTGTTTGGAAAATAGTGTAGTAATAATTGCAAGTGGATGGCTGTTGGTGCAGGGCAGGTCTCTGGTGGTGGACTGCTGAACTTGAGAAGACAGGTCAACACAGGTCAACCAAGTCCAGCTAAACAAACACGCACTATCAAAAAGGAAATTTCCTGTCCAAACTCCAGGTTTTCACTTCACAGTAGTGTACATTTAACAGATTATCCCAAGGGATTTGTGCAAGTCATTGCCTATACATGGGGCATTTCTGCTAATTGGAAAATTCAAATTTGTACTTTGCAAAGTTGTCAGCTCTAAGCCGAGCTAGATTGTATTTCATTACAAATAAGCATTTTATTTTCATTTCCTGCTAAACTAGAACCAGCAAAAGGGCTGCACGAAGCTTTGTCACACAGCAAATAACCACCAGTGAGATTTTGGCTGTAAAGCTTTGCAATGTTCCAAATTGCTTCCCAGCCATACTTCCTCCATCCTCTTTGACTCAATTACCTGTCACCTCACCAGACAAAGAGCACACTATGGAAAGCTCTTTCTTATGCAGACATGCACATATGTATATGCATGCGCACACATGGACTTGCACATGACGCATAGACTTACACACAATGAGGAACAATACAATAGTTCTTATGGTTGCTAGGCGCTTTGTAATTTATGGCAGGATAGGGTTGCAGACCGCTTGCAAACCCGCAGCAGTGTTGTCCCACCAGGTGATGAGTGAATTGTGGGTCTCCAACTCTAACTAGTGAAAATATCCAACCTAATACAAAGTTAACAAAAGGCTTCAGCCTTTTTTTTAATATGTAGAAGAAAAATAATTTTTACTAGTAAGTTAGGGGGTGGTGTTTTTCTACTGAGACCAGCCCACATTTTTTTGGTCCAAGTCAGATTTTGAATGGAATAATAATATGAATTTTGAGTATAAAGCTCCCAAACTACTGGTAGAGTGCTTGCCAACAATATCACATATTTTCTGAGATTGTCAAAACTTTGCTGTCAGTTTTCCTGTTCATAAATGGCCTTGTCTCTTGCTGAAAACTCTGGCTTATCTTTCAGGGTGTGTGTATGAGTAGTGTGCCACTGCTATGTCACTGTAACTGTGTACAAAAGTTACTAAAAGTACAAGAACATGTGCATGTGACAATGTCTGTATTAATGTGAGCAAGTATGGAGCATGTGTGCATCACCGAAGGACCTCCCCTGCCATATTGCAAAGATTTTTCATTGCATGAAAGCCAACAGGGGGTGGTATGCATTCAGGGCGAGTCGCTTCCATCTGCCCTGTCCACTTAAATTAGTGGGGCCTCGCATCAAGCAGCATCTGGTTCCAATATGGAGCTAGGCGGAAGGGTGGGTGCCTCACTGTGCGGCGGAAAATACAGCCTACTGTACCTTTAAATAGCCCTCAGGAGGCTAGGGACGGATGCTGGCGCTATCGCCCTATCCCAAGATTCTTTGTATCTGGCCTAACACTTCTTCCCTTTGAAAGAGGACAAATGTACAATTAGGCAGGAATGCCTGCAATGCTGTTTTCCAAGCCTATGTTCGCAGAGCTGGCTTGAGCAAATGGAGGATTGAATAGCAGGAGGTTACATGCCGTTAACCTCGTCCACTGTTCCGTGGTAAAATGCGGAATCTGAACCTGGCTCGGCCGGGTTTCTCCGGTTCTGTCGGTCCTTGTTTGGGTTAGCCTCTTCTTGTTCTGGTTCTACGGCAGTTTGCTGAGCCAGGCCTCTGTCAGCACTCCTCTGTGGCACAAGTCTGAAAAGATCACTCCTCCTCCTCTTCTTCTTCTTTCCCTGGATGAGAGGCACTTCAGAGCTCACCCATAATTCAAAGGTTTCCATCTCAACCATAATTCACACTGCACTCTGCCCTAACTAAAGGGGATGTCTGTGACTACGGTGATTGCATGTTTGTCAAACGAATTGTCAGTGCAGCAGACTCAGGAGGAGGAAAAGAGTGGGATCAGAAACATGATGATGACGCACTCGTACTTACAGAAGGAACATGTGCGACAGTTTCACCATTCTTGTCACGTATGTGATCTTTGGGATCAACTACTAAGAACAAGGACAGAATTCCACCCAAAATACATAGAAACACTGAAAACATTAAGAGTGCCGCTAAAAAAGTTGGTAGAGACTAAACAGAATTTTGAGGATAGGTAGTAATCTACTTCCAGTTTTACTTTTTGTATAATACTATCAGATGTAAATCGTCATATTATGATGATTTACCTTTTTTGAATGCTCCATGTAATTCAATTGACTTAAATAATAAAAGTCTTTATATACACTTAAAGTAATTTAAGTAATTTCTCCAAAATTTCACCAGTCTGCAAGATAAATCTTATATANNNACAGGCCTCTTTGTTTGGTGCACACATGTATGGAACGCGTCGGTATAGATATATGTATGGTTGTACCCCTAATATACACACACACACACACACACACACACACACACACATATATATATATATATATATACATACACGTACATATATGAGGGAGACCTCAAGGGATAAATAAAGTTCTATTCATTCATTCATTCATTCATTCATTCATATATATATGTATGTATGTATACATATACTTAATATAACTTAGTATCAACTGTGTCTAATACTCTACTGACATGCAAAAAATATGCACAGTCATATACATAGTTATAGTGGGTTTGTAGACTGAAGGGCAATAAATAAAAAATAAATAAATAAATTTTGAAAGCCCTCTGGAGGACCTCTATTAGATGTTTTAAAACACAGCAAGTCTGTGTTATAGCATCTATTTCCATTAGCCATGAGGGAGCAGAGCATGGAGCGAGCGACACACGGGGATCAGATAAGCCTGATGACAAGGCAGAGGGAATTGATGACAAACTTTTGACAGCTTTGGCTCATGTCTTCAGACCTAGCCCTCCTGATGACATATAGATCGCAGTGCACCTCAAAAACACACATCCACTGTCAGGTCTGCAGATACTCGGGTAATATTTGCGTGATTATCCTGGCTGACCACAGGAAAGTAGAACAGAGCAGAGCTCATGTCAGAGCAGAAATATCTGTATTTTTGTCTGTGATACATGGAGATAATAAGTGACATTTTGACTCCACGTATCTCAGTTTTTACACTCACTGCTGCTGTTATGACATTTTTGCCCTTTCACCTTACTTGTTGGAGTGCACACATGTGCAGAGCAACAATCAAAGTGCATATCCAAAACAGCAGTGACACTATCTTGCAGCTTTTCAAACGGATTATTGGGAAAATGTCACCAACGGTCCACCAGCCAAAGATAACCGCCACTCCAAAAGTGTTAACCACCAGGTAATTTTATTAAGTTGTGACTTCCTTTCCTTTCCTTCCTTACATCAGAAGTTCAGAGGTCAAGAGGATCTGTCAGCAGTGACAGAAAGGATTATGGGTGTAGGCATTCCATTGGCAGTCATTACTACACTCTTTCAGCACCTGGTACTCTCTCTCCCCCTTTTTTCTCATCTTCTGTCTCTCTGTCTCTTCTGTCTCGTGTCCGCTGACAGACTAAGAAGCAATTAGTGTCACATAAGTGACATCCAGAGTACAAATTCTTACTCATGGCAAAGCTGGCACACCTCGCGGATTTATTTATTCATTCATTTAGTTATTTAAATAAAGTTAGTTTGTATGATTTTCATGCACTTAATTTCAAACTTTAAAATCCTAATTGTTTGTGTAACACTGAAACTCTATAAGAACAGATGCCTTGTATGGTTTTTGAACCTAGACTCCACAGCTGTCCCCCAAACTGTTACGCTACAGTACAATCACCTAAACAAGTACAGTTCCAAAAGAGATGGGAAAGTGAGCAAGAGCAGTAATGTGAGGTTTGGACCCCTGCTCTAGAACCCCAGCCCAGTAGGATTCTTCACATTCCAGGCCGTGCTGGAGCTGGAGCTGGTAATAGATCTGAGCAGGCCTGCTGGGCTCAGCACATTGTGGCCTGTGCTGCTTTTTTCAGTTTTCTGCTTTAGAACAAGACCATGTCTCTCCGTGAAGGACACCTTCCTGAGAACAGCCTCAGACACTGACTTTCCCTCCCTATGTCATCTAAAAAATCATACACAAATACATGGCTTCCCTTCCTTTCTCCCATCCAGCCAGCTGGCTTCCTCCTCATGCAACTGTAACAGGATAGTGGGAGTTTACATCACAGCAGAACGAGGGGCTGGGTCTTTTTGACGGTAATGCAAGGGACACTTGTTTACCTAACCTTATGGGTCACAGTGCAGTTTAGCAGGGAATGAATGACTTCATTTCAGGGTTTAAATTAAAGGGTTCCTCCTCTCTTGAACTTAAAACAGATTTGTGCATGCTTTGGAATGATGAAAGTACTCACTCTGTACACAGACCTTTCTTCTCTGGCTCTAACTATAAAACAAAAACAAGCAAAGAAATGAAAGATGGTAGGAATGTTGTGCACTACAGCTCACGGGGATGCATATGTGTGCTTACAATTACAATGTGGCACTTAACATATTTTTCTACTATCTTTTAAACTCAAAATAATGCTTCACACATACAGTAAAAAATTCCTTCATTCACCCTGACATGGTGTCAGTTACTCCGACAGTTATTGGGCAACGCCATATTTGAGGGAAATTGCTACCTTATGTGCCTTTTAAAAAAAACCCACAGGGTTTTGAATGGGACCTTTTAAAAAGAGGGTAGTGTTTCATTTAGAGTTGGTGGTCATTTTGGCAATGTGATTTTACCACCAAGGAGCCTTGGAACCATTTATACTCACACATGGCATCAAGGCCTGCTGTGGTGGTGATCAAGTGCTTTGGAGATGCCTGGACACCATGAGAACACAAATTAGAGCTCATCTCTCCCTTACTTCCCCCACACCAAAAATGTTCAGAGCTATAGCAGCACGCTCTCCCTCTCACTAGAGCCTTTCATGCCGCTTGCTCGTCAAAGGAGAATTGATTAAAGGCTCTTTTAAATGACTTCCTTTTCAGAGCTATTATTTCCCAATAACCAAAGGAGAGCAGATTGAGATCAGTAGTCTAATCTGTTGTTTCCCTCTCCTTCTTATTGGTGTTTTTGTTAGAGCCCGGCAAAAGAGCTCACCCCATTTTTCCTGTCAGTCATCAGGTTGTAATACTGGGGCTCTTGGCTGTAACTTAAGACTGCGCAAGCACTCCCGCACGGGCCTTTTTCAGAGAAAAGAGTGAACCAAGTCACTCTCCAAACCCTCCGTCAAATAACCTATGCCACAAAGAGCCTGTAACTCTGCCGCGCAGTGAAAAATGCTTTGAAGCTGCACCAGAAAAAAGGGCTTCTTCAGCGCAGCCAGTGTTTCGCTGGGCGCAGCAGCTGAATTTCACCAAGAGCAATCTTGAGAACAATAAAAAAAAAAAAAGAAAAAAAAAATTCTTTTTCATACAAAAAAAAGAAGAAGAAAAAAAAACAAAAACCTAGCCAATAATTTCTGAGTTATTGTTATGGATTCTTTGCCAGGAGGCCAACAGTCACTATTTTGTTGTCAATAGTATCATAAAAAAGACAAAGAATGAGTATGTTTGGAATTGCAATATGTCATGCTTTCATTGTGCCAAATTGAGTTGAAAGTCAAGATTAGCTGTAAAAACATGTAACGGATGAGAGGGAGAAATGAAAAGATAAGAAGAAATGAGGACTTTTCATTCTGTGTCAGCAGAAACACCTACAGTGTCAGCCTTCCTCGAGGCTCTAACCAGAACACGCCATCTCCCTTCAACTTCAAACATTCCCACATACACCTGCTTATATCTCCCCTCTGCATCTGTGTGTGTAAATACCACCCATTCTTGTTTGTCTGTGTACAGACAAGACCTCCACTTGCGACCTCTGGACAGTCATTCTGTCTGTAGCCATGCATCACATCTTCTCTCAAGATGAAGAGGTTGAAAAGATGAAAAGCAGACCCTCTGGCTCTCTTTGTGGGGAGAGATAAACCAGTTGTACACAGGAGACCTTAAGGTGAGAAGTGTGCAGTTTTGGAAAACAAAAGTTACATTCATACAGGTGGTCCCAGACACCCTATCACAACAGAGGTCTCAGATTGAGCAGCATCAAGATAGTGTTAAAAACAATGCCGCAGCATGCTCATATCTCCCACTTTAATGATTAATCTGATCAAGCCAACTTTTCATCTGTAGACGCCAGTGTTCTCCAAGTTCTTTTGACTTGTCACGTGGACATGTAAAAACAAGAACTGTTGTGTCTCACTGCAGTCTTGAAATCACATTCACAAGCAGAGGCGTCTGGACCCCTCAGACAGTGGGGATATACAGTAGGCCTCCTACACTACACTAATGGCTAATCTTCTTTGCAATCAGCATCGAAAAATGCCTTTATGTTTGATGATTGTGCATGAAGATGTGTTGCAGGTCACAATTAAAAGATAGGTTTAATGAGGATTCCCCCATTCTGTGCTTTGACATAATTTTAACTTTAAGGTGCTGTGAGGCAAGACAAACCATTTCAAGTGTTACATGCACAGATCCAACGCCTGCCTTTAATACTCTGCATTTTTAACACACACTCCTTCATTATGGCTTGGACCTGCAGCGTTGCACTCACTTTCTTACTCATTTCTGTGCATGCTCTGCTCTGACTCTCTGTGTCTCTCTCTCTCTCTCTCTCTCTCTCTCTCTCTCTCACCTTTGGCTGTTCCATGCAACTCCTCCTGACATGTCCTGCTTGCTCCACGAATCACCGCTTGACTGAATTGAAATGTAAACTTTGAGCCCACTGTGTCACTGGGGAGACGATGTGACTTTTCTCCCCCAAAACGCTGCTTTCAGCATTGATTTCAAGTGTCAAAGCATCAGCCAGTTTTCAACCAGGAACCACAGATGACTTGTCTAATGGTGAAACAAAGCTGGCTTTTGTGCTTTGGTTCTGGGAGACTGTTCACTCTTGTCATGTACATGTGAAATTAATTAGGAGGAAATACTAAAACACTTGGGTGGAAATTGCTTTTCACCAGATGTTCTACATATGAGGATCAATTTAGTGTTTTTAGCATGGTGAAATGACTATTTAACTTCTTTACTTGCCTCTTTGATGAAAGCCAATCTGTCACTCAAGGCACATAAAAAGAAGTTAGGGTTATATGCTACTGTTTGTTCCACTTTATGAAGTCTTAGGTAATTTGATTATTTAACCAGGTTAGGAAAATACAATGTTTCATTCTGGGGTAAGATTTGACATACTGACAAGGGGCCTAGTGTTCCTCGGTGATCCATGCATAAACTGAGCAAGTGGTCTTTTCCTTGTTCCTTGCCCCGAATGCGGAGAGGCCAAATAATCACAGATAAATCATTGTCGGATGTGAGATAGCCATCATAACATAGGTGCTTAGGTTGGTCTTCAGCTAACATCTCATATGTCATGCATATGTTTCAGCGTGTTTTGGAAATGAACCAGCCTTCACACACGTCTGTTTGTGGTGCAGAGCTGCACGATATGGTTATAAAAAGCACAGTGTGCGATGCCGAGGCAAGAGCAAACGATGACCTGGGACATCAGAACCCCCCCCACCCCCACCCCCTCTCTCTCCCCCCTCCTCACTGCCATTTCTGCTGCACAATGTCAAATATGTTTGAGGAACAAGGAAGTTGCTATTCTGCACAGTGCAGAAAAAAAATACAATATGGTAACATTTGCTCAAGCTTAGTCATATAATCTTATTTCAACTGAAAAAAGCACACAGTAATCAATGTCTGAACATTATTCATTCATTGTCGTCATTCCCCGTCTTACTTTAATAGACTGCGCAAACAAGATTTAAGGACATAAGATGCCAGCGGCTGAAAGAGAGCTGGACTGGCCGTCTGAGGTAGGAGACTTCACAGTAAAATACAGCAGCTATCTCCATAGCTTCTGTTGCTTTGTGTATATTCAAGAGAATCCAAACCACCTGGAGTCTGTTTATCATATTACAAATGACACATAATGGTAATCTGGCATGTGATGAGAGAGCATGAATTAGAGACAGGGGGCATGAAACAGGTATTAACCTTCATTTGATTTTCTGTAAGGAGAACATTTAATTTAAGGCTACATTTTGTCAACCTGATTATTCATTACAGTAAGCTTGCTCATAACTGTATAAAACAGGATAAACAGAGGAAACCGCCAATTAAATGACATTCCAGGGGAGATTGGGGGGCTTACTGTATACAGAAGAGTTAGTTTAGTGGCATAAATATTTACACAAACTGCTACGAATTAAGACAAATGTTACCAGGAAATAGTCTTCATTGTGAGAGGCCATAGTGAGGTTTTTTTTTCTAAATTTATTGGCCTGTGTTGCACTTTAAATTTTTCAAATCTGTCTTTTACGCTAGATGAAACAAGACAACAGTTGTATCCCTGTGCTACATGTGTTAAATCATTCCACTAAGCCTGTTCTCCTCAGATGATGGGCTTTTCTTTCAAATCCTAAGAGCTTAATGTGATACCAACATTCATTTTCCTTTGACATTTGCAGCAAATTCTAACATGGACCATGTATCACAGGCAGAGACAGAAAAAAGGGGAGACAGGAATGGGCGGAGATATGAATAGTTGCATCAGACTGGCCCAAGCAGAAGTTAAAGATACATACTGCATGCCCAGGGAGTGGATGTCAGTTAAATGTTTATACAGCTGCTCTGAAGATTATTATTATCATGAAACCACACAGCTATAATGTCATTCTGTGGATGCCAAAGTACAATCAGGTCCTCCCTATAGCCTACTAGCCTTCTTTCTCCCTCTGCCTGCTATTCTGCTCCCTCAAAGCTTCATGGCTGGGATCAGACACGGCACGACACCACGATAATCAAACGTGACAGTGAAATGGGTTTGTGCCGCAGTAACTTCAGCTACTGTGTGCATTTTTTTTTTTACAACTGCATTCTCATGGATGAAGAAGTAGCAGATGCTTTTGACTAAAACTCAACTCAAGTTGGGGGGGTCAAAAGTCAATTTTCTGTTTCAAATTTGATTTGTTTACATAAAAAAAATAATCACTTTTGAAAATGACTTCAAAATGTTGGGCTACAACATTAGCAGCTGCACAGGCAGTATGTAATAACCTCTAATTTTCCTTTCAGATGAAGTATGTTGAAATTTCAAAGTTGTTGGCAAGCGTTTGCTCATTCACACACTCACATCAGTATTCACTGGCTTGTTGTTTACAACTGCTGGAGAAGTCCAACATTCACTTACATTAGCCCTGTTTTAGCAGAGACTGATTGTAACCAAGGTTACTCACTTGTTTACATACTTGTTTACGTAAATCAATAGTTTATGTAAAACAGGAATGTTGTGGATCGTTGGGAGAGGCAGAAATGACTATGTAGGCCACTGGTTTATTTAACATTGGTGGATCACATAGAACAGGAGCACTGGAGATAAGCAAGCCGGTTTCATTTATAGCTATTTGTGGTAGGGATACCATTTAACAGCTATCAGTGCTAAAGACGTAGGATACATGTATATATAAATAAAGAAGACCTTAACTTGAGCTCAATGTGGGTGGTCACCCTTCAGGTTATCTACAAGGAGCCTGAGAGCCTGAGGGTTTTTTCCTCAGTACCTTAACATTTCCTTGGAAATGCAATCTTCATGAGATTTCCAATGCATTTTTAAGTGGAGTTGTATAACTTGCTTATCCATAGTGAGTTATCTACAGATAACAGCTGGTACAACCTGAGTTGTTCAAAGACAGTACTTCAAGAATAATGTATGCATTCTACTGCAGTAGGCAGTATCAACACCATAACACAGAAGTTGGATGCCTTGATAGTCGTCACAGCATAACCCAAACTAACCAAGCATTGAACAAGTAAAATACTTAGGTACTTGCTAAATTGACCTTTTTGCTGTTTAGTGGTGGGAAAGTAATCTGTCTGGTATGTCTTACAGAAGCACCTAGAAAGTCTTGGCTAGGCCAACTAATCCTTCCTCTGTTCCAATATACCTGTCATGTCATGTCCATATGCATTGCAGTACATGCCCATGAAGCGAATCGATTTACCAACTAAAGTACGCCACCCTCCTCTATAATGGTGTTAGTGCCCACTTTCAGCTTGTTAGCACTTGGCTTTTCAGGATGACTCAGTCCCTCCTCCAAACAGGAACAACGCTTCTAGACAGACTCATTACTCTAGACATTTTGTGCGTCCTGTACACTTTAGCTGTTGATATCGTGTCTTTTTCTGCTACGTCTGGTTTCAAAGTCTGGCGCAAAAAACTGAGCATGCACAAAACGCTTGGGCCCATTCTATTCCAGTTGAACACTTATACGCAAGGAATAGCTTGACTTCTTGGCATGCTAATCTAACTATGAGAAGTTCAGTCTAAGCTGATTTCAGTTGGACTCAGATGTTTATAAGGTTGGACTAAAGCACAAATTACTTTTTTTTTCTGATGTGATATAACGTAATAACTGATGAAAAATTAATCAACAGAACAGTGAAAACAACTTTTTCCACAAAGAAATCCCTTAAACATTTTTTTTTTCTTTTCAATTATAGCAACACAACAGAAC
>JBAMYA010000017.1:684840-695747 GCA_037176975.1 Arrhamphus sclerolepis
TCTATCTATCTATCTATCTATCTATCTATCTATCTATCTATCTATCTATCTATCTATCTATCTATCTATACATATATCTATACATATATATATATACATATATATATACATATATGTGCGTGTGTGTATGTATACACACATATTATGGCAATATTTTACCACTACAAGATGTAAGTTACAGTACAATACTTCCCTAAGGTTGTTTCTCAGAAAACTTTATCAAAAGAAGAAGGGGGTGCCTAACGTGTGTTTATTTGGCTTTGTTAATCTTTTGGAGCTTCGGGAATGAACATGTGCAGGAGGTACCCTATAGTGACATCACTGTACGGTTAAAAAAAAGGCGCTGGGGGAAAAGAAGGCACCAATCAATTGAACTTCGGTGTGGCGCTCAGAGGACAGGAGACGCGCTCTCCCACTCACAGCAACAGCTTGCAGAGGAGCGACACTCGAGCGCGCTCATCTCTCCCAAAGAGCCTGCGCTGTTCAACTTTGTGCCAGAGAACAGTTTTTCCCCTCTCTCCTTTAAAATGTGCAGTCAAGAATCTTTACACTTGGTTCGGTTATGCCTACGCGAAGCCGCTTCCTCATAGACTTAACATTGGCTATTTTTTCCTTCTTTCCGCACTGACCAAGACCTAACCCGACTTGCAGCTGGTGTGAATATGTGCGAGAGGCGATCGGCGAAGGGTATGGTCTGTCTTTGGTCCTCCAAGGAGAAGCAAAGTGGATTAAACGCGAATTAATGTGGAATTTATCGGAGCTCAAAGGTGGAACGACGACCGGACACAGTGCTTCCTCGTCAGGTAAAGGACTGATGGGTTTTTGATAACCTGTGAAAACCTTAGCTACATTGTAATTAACTCTTATTAATGTTACTGTTTGTAAAAAATAACATCTTACACAAGCAGTTTACTGTAAAACTGGAATTACGTAATTATTTTTCCATATATTGTTTAAGGGTCTGTGCGTAAAAGTTGAAGCGTTTCCCTGTAGAACCCTGGGGTACACAATGGAAGGAGAACAGGGTAAAAGTCGTATCACTCAGATGATATTTAGCTGTTTGATGTTAGTGATGTGCTGTTCCAGGCTACATCTGGCCCTGGTACGCACGTCAGATCTAACACCTGCGAGCCTCTTGAAGTAACTCTATCCCTTATGATTATACATGACCGTCAGAGCCTCTGCAAACAGACGCTCGTAGCACCGTCTGACTGCTTTACTCTGACTGCTGTGTCTTTTAACCGGTTTTCTTCACTGCATTCTTCAATGCTTCGTGTGATCTTTCTTTCTGCACACGCTCACGTTTCGTTTCTTCTTTTCATATCACCACGATTTCTTATCTCTTCTAACTGGAGACTTAATGTCTGCACTCAACCCCCTCAAATCCTTTGATTTGTCTTTTCCGCGTCAGTCTTCTTCTTATCCTGCTCTTTTCATAACACTCTCACCTTGATATTTTCATGTTTGGGTTCATGTTAAGCCCAAACTTCTGTTTCAGTCAGAAACTCAATATTGCCGGCGGGGTGGTCTCTCTTTTTTTGTGTGTGTACGCGCGCGTGTGTGTGTGCTCTACTTCAAAGTGAAGAGGTGTCTTTTCTTTTTAATCTGCACTCCTTCAATCACTCTGACTACGAGGAGGTCACACAAAATTTTCTGAAATTCTGGAGTGAATCTCCTGCTGGGTCTACCTCATGTCAATACCTCAGCGCCAGTGTATTGACACAAAACAACTTTCTCCGCAGGGACTGACTGATCATGGTCGCCGTGGTCCGCTCTCTCATGGTACTGCTGCTCGCTCAGGTGTTGCTGGAAGGTGCTGCGGGACTTATCCCTGAGGTCGGCCGGAGGAAATACAGCGAATCTGGGAAGCAGACCCCAGAGCAGTCGGAGAGCTTCCTCAACGAGTTTGAGCTTCGGCTTCTCAATATGTTCGGGCTGGGGCGCAGGCCGACCCCCAGCAAGCAAGCCGTGGTGCCGCAGTACATGGTGGACCTGTACCGCATGCACTCTGCAAACGGAGACCACAGTACTAAGCGTCCCAAGAGCATGGGGAAACACGCAGAGAGAGCCGCCAGCAAGGCCAACACGATTAGAAGCTTTCACCATGAAGGTATGTATTAGTGACATACCTTTACCTGTCAGCCGGAGAGCTCCTCGGCTCGCTCAGACAACTCAAACCTATATTTAAACATGACTCAGTGCGTCCAGACTGAACTTCAGAGTCTTCACTGTTTTATGAAGGTTTAGTCATTCACAAGTGACACGCGTCCAAGCTATTTGTGACTCTAAAAAAAAGTTAAGGGTTTCTTGAAACTCAGTGACACGATTTATAAACAAGCATCTCATGCACAATTAAATTAACCCTCTTATGTGATGCAACCTTTAAGCAAACATCCCTCTGGCGCAGCTGTCACGGGTTTCAAAAACATCAAGGGGCGGCGGTATCCCTGGGGTAATTTGTTTCTTAATAATTGATGGTGTTTGCGTGGGCTCTGAAAACAGTTTTTCCAGACACGCACCACCGGAGCAGGATAAAGCGTGGTGTGCCTTTGCGCAGGTGATAGACATCACCCTGTTTCAAAAACACGCGACATTATAGCAACGCGTATTATGACAAAGTCATCGTGTCAGACTGAGTCATTTTTAACAAGACTGAAATTAGTTCTTGGTAACGGTAAGGAGGAGGAGTTGCTTCCTTATTCTTTCCAGATCATCCCTCTCTCTGCGCTGTGCGCCATTACGCACGTTCCAGTTGCACCGCAATTGCTCACTTAGGTTGGTGGACACGCACTGATTGTTTAATTTACTTTAACTCCCTTTTATAATACATGTAGCTCAGAAAAATACGTTAAAAATATTTAAAGTTAAGGAATCCAAATAGTTCACAAATCAAATGTTGTTTAAACAATAATAAAGTAAGTTAATCGTGAAAGTCTAACTGACGAAATTTGAACAAAATTATGACTCTTTCATACTCCAGGATTGACTATTAGGCAACACTGTAGTGCATACTACATAAATGATTTTATATATGATAGTAAAAAAACAAACAAAACAAAACAAAACTCAAATACAGCCTAGAGTAGCTCTGTATCTACCATTAAACGTCTTGTGATCCAAGTAGCAGTTTTTACAGCATACAAGTTGCTGAGTCCATAGGGGCCCTACACAGAGTCCTAAGTGTTTGACTGGAGAAGTTTCCATCAGGGGTGAGTCACAGGGGTGGTTGAGTGGTTGTTTGGGTGCTCTCCAAAGGCCTAGTGCAATGACACCAAGTGGCTACACTGACACACTACAAACAACCCTGGCCTGAGCAGCAGGGCTGAGTGGCTGCTCCGACTACGGCTGGAAACCTCTGCACACAGCCAACACACCTTGACACCACTGGCCATTACAAATGTGTTCAGACTGTGTTTACACCAGTCCCCCTGGCTCTTTCATCCCACTCTAGCTGAGGTGCAGGGTTATTAGTCTTCCCATGTCGTGTGAAGTGACTTGTACCTGACTACTGTTCTTATACTAAGCATGTATCTACAGATGTAAAATCATCACATCAAAGCAAACACGCCTCTAATCATTCATCTCATCTGTTGTTTGATATCCATTTCTCTTGGATAATTAGTGTACTATCAGTTTTCAAAAATAGCCATTGCCCGTGCCAAATGGAACATTTCCACCATTACACAGGAAGTAGCTGCCAGAGACAGGTCTCTGACGAATGACCCAGCATTAGCCTTTATCTTTTGTTTTGGCATGCAGCACAAAAAGAAATTAGGAATGTTGAAGTACTCATATCTGTGGTTCACACGTTTTTGACAAGCCCACACTTGTTCACACAGCAGTTCCTTAAAGGAAAGAAAGACAGAGAGATTGAGAATACAGTTGCAGTAAGAAAGAAAGAAAAAAGGGTGAAGGAGAAGTAGTCAGAAAGAAAAGAGGATTTGGGGCTAAAGAGAACAGAAGGAAAAATGGATTTGGGTGCTGAGGAAGGAAAGAAAGAGAGGGATTGGGGACAGAGGAGAGAGAATGAGAGACATGGGGCTTTCCCACATCAAATAAGGAGTGATGGGTCTAATTGAGGTCTTTGTGCCTCTGGAGGGAGGTTTAGGATGAGATGGTGGAATTTCCTAAATGCCTCCTTTGAAAAGCAAAGAGTTCAAAGTTTGTGTTTACTTTGCTGCACCAAACAGATTAAAAGGTGTGTCTATACATTGTCTATGATCATCATAAAGTAAGAGTTCAAAGTATCTCAAAGAAAACTGAAGCTTTTACTAACACTTCTGTAATTTAACATATTTTATAGAAGAGAGTGCCATCAAATTTAAGTATATGTGTGATTTTGAAATGTGCCAGAACAGTTAGAAGAGATGTATGGATGAAAAGATTTGCTCTTATATTCTCCCCAGAATCTATACATCAAGTGTCTTTCTATAACTTTGTATTGGCTTATAGAGTCTAATTCAATTTCAAATAGCAAAATTTGTTTGCAGTTTAACTTTATTTTCTACTGTTCATACTCATACTCATCTTTGATGACAGTTCAATGTATGCACTGAAGGAAATGGTGTGCAGCAACCAATTCTTAATTCAAATGAGCCACGTAAAGGCAGGATAACTGATCTGTTTGATCTAATCAGTGGATGAAGCGGTCTGCTTTCATTTTGACATTTAACCAGATGATCTTAAGAGTGGGACACTAATGACACTATGACGTCACAATATTCATTTGCCTGTTATTACCCTGGGTCATTTATGCAAAGGGATGATATACTGCATGTATTATACCTGCTTGACAATGACCTACACTCACTTTCTGTGACCATGTGGCAGCTAAGATGGCTATATTGAAAAAAAATGTGAGTCTGTACAGGAGTGTAAGACAGAGCAAAAGCAACTGCTTCACTACTTGTACTTTCTCCATCAAGCCATGAAGATTTTAATCATAAATGATGTCTCCCATACTTGTACCATGCACAAATTCTTTACTTCCTCCTTAGTATGCATTTCAGATCACTATCATCTTACATTGTGGTTGTCTCTGCTGTTCTTTGTAGAGTCTAGAGAGGCCCTGGCCAGCCTGAAAGGCAAAACAACCCAGCAGTTCTACTTCAACCTTACTTCTGTCCCTGATGAGGAGCTCATAACCTCAGCGGAACTACGCATTTACAGGGATCAGGTCATGAGAGATGCATCCCCAAACAACAGCAGCACTATTGATGGTGCTCCTGCCGGTGGCTTCCATCGCATCAACATTTATGAGATATTTGGAGTTCCTACCACTAACAGCACGGACCCTCTGATGCGTCTGCTGGACACTCGGCTTGTACAGGACTCTTTGAGCCACTGGGAGAGCTTTGATGTGAGTCCCGCTGTATCCAAGTGGACTTCAGGGAAAGGCCACAATCATGGCTTCATGGTGGAGGTGCTTCACCCTGAGGGAGGGGAGATGGATGGTGACAATGACCAGAGGAAAAGGCATGTCAGGGTAAGCCGGTCCCTGCACCAGGACCAGGACTCATGGCCTCAGGCACGGCCCTTGTTGGTAACATATGGCCATGATGGCCATGGGGACTCTGTGCTCCACACAAGAGAAAAAAGGCAGGCAGCACTCCGCAAACAACGCAGAAAACACCAGCACAAGGCAAGCTGCAAGAGGCATGCTTTGTATGTAGACTTCAGTGATGTGGGATGGAATGAGTGGATAGTGGCACCCCCTGGCTACCATGCCTTTTATTGTCACGGGGAATGTCCTTTCCCACTAGCAGACCACCTCAATGCAACTAATCATGCCATTGTGCAGACACTTGTCAACTCAGTCAACTCAAACATCCCCAGAGCCTGTTGTGTGCCAACTGAACTTAGCCCCATTTCTTTGCTCTACCTGGATGAATATGAGAAAGTAATTTTGAAAAACTACCAGGAAATGGTGGTGGAGGGCTGCGGCTGCCGGTGAGAAACTGGTGCTATGGATAGAGAGAAAGTGTGGGCAACAGAGACTGAAAGTGATGACAAGTTGTTATGGACACCCGGTTTCCCAATGAAGACATTTATTTATATGACAGAAACTCAAAATAGAGCTATTGAGGAAGAAAGATGAAAAAAAAACTATATATGAATATATTTATGTCTACGTAAAGTTGGGAAAAATAAATATTTTAATCAAAGGAATATTCCTTTAATGGTTTTGAAAATGTATTTCTGTTGTACATTTTGAAATGGGTGCAATACCACATGAAGTATAATGCTCAGATTTTTATTTTGTATTTATTACTATTATAACCACTTTATTTGTAAATAAATAATGTGTATTTATCATGAAAAAAAGACTCCAGTTTTCCAAGATCAACCAGCCCTTGTTGATGTTGGTGGGGGGTGGGGGGTGGGGATGGGTGGGTGGGTTGGTATGACATGTGTGGTTGATATAAATAAAAGTTTCAAGTTCTGACAGTAATTACCTGTAAAAATAAGATTACACTAATTGCAAATCAAGCAATGCACTATTTTGTTAAATGTAACTGGAAACCAAAAACAATAGACATTTAAAGCAAAGTGACAGGACTGCATCACTGGTGTGATGAACTGCAGTGTGATGTGGGGGTCGCAGGACAGACTCCCATGGGAGGATTAGAAAAACAGCTAAGCATGTTTTCATGCATTACATGTCACTGCAGAGATTTCTGGTAAGACGCTTCCAAAAGCTACCTCCTATGTTTATTGTGCTCCCAACCCATATTACGGGATGAAAAAAGTGAAACTGCAGCAATCCTGTGGAAGGGGCTATTTACACTGAGATTTGATTTAAAAAAGATTGCAGACAAGAAGCCTTTTGCGGGGAAAAAAAGCAGCATTAGCAGCATTTTCACTGATAAACCATCCACATACTGCACATCCTAGAAGGATTTTTCTCATCTCAGAATATTAAACTAAAATATAGAAATGTTTCAAAAATCAACAGCAGCAGCAGATAATGAGCTGTGACTGACTCTGTGCCATGTACTGACCCCAGAAAAGCTTAATAGCCCTGTTTTATTCATTAAAACAATGACGACTGCTGGTTGGCAAAATCAAAATACACCCAATATCAGATACCACAGGGAATCTGAAGTTTGAAACCAATTCAGCAGCTTTCACTTGCAATATTTGGTGTATATATGAATCAACACGTTGTCCAGATGAAAGTCAATGAACTAAAATTGCTTGAAAAACAAGAATAAGAGTTTCTAGTGTTGCCACAACAGCAGATCAGATAACAAGAAAGAGTTTGCGGAGTTTGAGTGACTCTGCTTTCTGCTGTGTTTGCATTAGAAAGGGTTTGGAGGGATCACAAGGCAGCTCGAAATGCTCTAAATAGAATGTTTTTATGTGAGTGCACATTGGAACCATGGAATGTTGGTTTTCAATCTCAGACACATGCATACGCTTGCATGGAAAACCAACGTGGTTGTTCCCCCCCCTTTTTTTTCTTTTTCTTCACTATCCATGAGTTTCCTGAGGGGCTTTTTCTCTTTAAAATCAAATGTGCCTTGAACAAAGACACATTTCTTACTTCTACAATAAATATAAATGAAAACATTTACAAGAAGCCCTGATATTTTATCCAGAGGCTTTGAAAACATGACAAAGGTCAGAAATTTTAAGATTTACCCCCAATCATATTTTTTTGCCCCATTCAAGGATGTCGATCTACTCTGTACGATGCCACTGTTTAATTTAATTCTAGGCTCCCAACATGCACACATAACCACACACGCATACCTCCTCCCATATTTCAGCTACAATTTTCTGCACATGTTTTTATTCTACCTTGCATCTCCACTCCCCCTCAGTCCCATCTGGTGCCAATTTTTGTCTTTGTGGATCCTACCATACCACAACCCTGCACATGAGTTGCACATACCTCATCCAGTTGTGGCACCGTATTAATGGACTTTAAGAGGAAGTCACTTTGTCGGTACACTTAGTGAACACTTGATAAAAATCAACACTTAAAAATTGTGACTCTTTTAAAAAAAAAAAAAGTTACTGCCACAAACTCCAGTTGGAATGTCAAGAGTGGGACACAGGGAACATTTTTGTCAGGAAAAAAAAAAAAGTGTTGGATTTAGTACCCTTTATCGTTGAAGTCTATAAAGCTTTCATTGGGTTTAGTGGAAATACTGCTCCCAGAGTGGGTGACACATGGGCAGCACTCCCGGTGCTGCCCCCCCTGCACCCCATCCCGGCTGAATTCAGTTCCAGTTGTACTGAGTCGGCCACTGTTCCACCACCTCCTGGGGTTTCTCATTTTAGAGTCATGTTAGCATGAGACAGCTCCTAAGGGACCACTTCTAAACTTTTCACTAAGGAGGGGGGTCAAGGGTCAAAGTAATAAGGACCCATTATCTCCGCCCTTACTGACTGACTTCAAGGCTCATCACGTCATCGTAGACTGGTGGCTTCAAGTGTGGTCAGCCACTGGATGAAAGTGAGAACATGTTTGTGTTTGGATATCCATTCTTTTTGATCAAACTTTGTCACAAACTGTATTTTGAAGTAATCTGTAATATGGAGGCAAGAATAAGGCAAAGATAATGACGTGAAAAAAAATAAGGCAGAGAGCGAATGTCATGGTTAGAATATAAAAGCGCTACCTACACATGAGATAAGTGTACTTGGCAAGAATCTCTTCACCTGCTACACAGACCTCACTAAAGGCGCTCTAAAAAAAACAGATTTTTCCCTTCCTTCTCCATGAACATCTGGCAAATCTGCTAAAGGTATCCTTCGTTGTCTTTGTTTATGCACAAACACACAACAGAAGAGCCACACAACTGATAAACATAACACTGGGAGCCAGGACCTACTAGCGTGGCAGAGCTCATTCATTTTGTTTGTTGGACAGCAAACCACACCAAAACTCTCTGCAGCTCCCAACAACCCAAATCATAAGGGTTATAAAAAAAAAAAAAATCAGATTTCCAGATTTCTGGCTGGCCTAGAATTGGAAAGTATGTGGTTGTGCTGTGTATTTTTGATGAAACAGAGGCCTCATGAGATCTCAACGAGTTCTGAGCCAAGGTGGGCCAAGGTTTGGATAAGTTTGGATCTTTTCTTTATCATGTGCTGCACACACTAATTTTAGAGGTGGTTTACATTGTGTTTTTTTTATTTTTCTCTGTATTCCGAGAACAGCCAGTAAGATGACATCCAGCATAACTAAGACTGTGGCATCTGTGCTGCAGCTCTGAGCACATCAAACAGAGGGGCGTCCACAGATTCCGGAGCCGAACAAATATGGAAATTACTTTTCCAGAATGACTGCAAGGATTATGGTACCTTTACAAATATACATTTTTTTCCCTTTTCATTTTTCCCCATGTGTGTCACACATATGAAGTAAAACCAATCGGTGAGCATGTGAGGTATACTCACATTATAAAAAAGGCATGTAACAAATTATTGCAACATCACTAAGACATATGACCAGCCTACACATGAACTATGTTCAGCTACTGCCATTTCTGAGCTAATCATCCATGCAATTACAATGCAGTTGGCCTGGAGGGACATGCTGAAATCATTACCTCTGGCTGGGACTGAGTGAAATAGACCATTATATAGTCTTATACTTACAGAAGACAAATCTTGAAGTTAAACTATAGCACAGAATTGAAAGACTGTAATTATGATTCTCTTGAGAACAAGGCAATGAAATTTTACATATTGGACAAGAACTTAGCCCGGACACTTTTGCTGCTGCACCTTATAATTAATGTTGAAAGGTTTTACATAAGAGCTAAGTTCCTCATTTCTCTTTTACTCATGTTCAGGGCTTTGAATAACCCTCACAAGTTATATACCCTTACAGCATGCTCGGTACTCTGCACTGGTAAAAATTAAATAATGTTTAATAATGTAATAAAAAGTAGTGATTGATGAGAATTAACCAATAACATTAATTCCCATTACTTTTATTTATTCCACTCTATGATCAAAGAGGAATCCATTTCAAGATGTGTACCTTGCACATGGAGGACTAACACATTTCCACAGAGGATACAGGAAGGAGTACCATATGGGCCACATATGGGCAAACAGGTTTGAGGATAGATTTGCTTCTACTCACTGATCTAAGGTCAGTGTCGTGTTTACGCCTCTGATGGTTACAGTTAAGTTTGGGGTAAAGGGTAAATCCGACTGATCCTGGAACGTTGCCGAAGGGCGTCTCCTACACACTGAGCTTGAAAGGGTTTGTGCGGTTATGCGAGCAGCCTCCATCTTTGTAACAGGAAGTGAAGAGATCAATCAAAGGGAGCTACATGACATCCCCCAGCATGCCTGTTATATAAACGTCAATCTCAGACGCAGTAAATCTCATGCATCACCACAGATACAGCTTCAAGACAGTGTTCATATTTAAAACTGGCAACGAAGAGAGAGCTCAAAACTTAGATGTCTTGTCTGATGACAACACAGTAGGGGCTCATAAAACAAAATGAATAATTGAGAAAACCATGATATAAAGAAGAACACAGATATTTTTTTAAATATACATGCACACAGGAAATGAATAGCAATATCTCTATTTATGTAGCCTATTCCTGATTATATGTTTGAATAGCAATATTGAGCTAAGTTAATAGCAGCCCTGATATTCAAATACATAATCCAGAAAACTTAATGAATAAATGCAAATATTTTTTTAACCATGTAAATATCTTACAAAATATCCAAAGTTACTACATGAAAAAAACCCTCTAATAATTCTTATTGTAGAAAATAATAATTCCCTGGTTGACAATCCAGGACAAACCAATCTTTAATGTTCTCTCACTCAACTAAATTCACTCTTTCCATCTGCAAGCACACACACACACACACGTGCACACACACACACAAAGGTTTTCCAGGTCAGTACTAATGTGGAA
>JBAMYA010000017.1:697045-711899 GCA_037176975.1 Arrhamphus sclerolepis
GGAAAGACTCCTATATTGTCCCACAGGAGGCTCTAAAAATTGATATGGTCCTCATAAAAATAGCCTTATAACAACAAATCAACAGCCAACACAACAGCTGACCTGAAGAAAGTATACAGAGATGCCTTTGAACCCCACTCAAAAATGCCCAAAAAGCAGAAATCTTAACTAATATAAGAAATTAACTGTTTCAGAGTTTGGTGTCTAGATTACAGTCCAAAACAAATCAGGCTACTCCCGTGAAGCAGTATTATGCTATAATGTAGGCATATCAGAATGTGTCCATTCACTTTAAGGCACTCATTCTTTCATTAATAAATAATATATGAACTGGATTTGGGGTTAATACCTTTTGGATATACTTTTGGGGATGAACTTTGGTGTAATTTGGCAAAAAGCGGAATCGAAGTCTAACATAACTACCACAGGACTAAAAGTTTGTAGCATTTGTAGCATTTTGAGATTTCTTTTGATGTAAAGTACATTATAAATAAAATGTATCATCATCAAATCATCTTTCACATTCCTGTCCTGAAAGGTGTGTGGTTCAACAACATGCAACGATTTTTAAACGCCTACTCCTCCACCATACTCCCCATTCCCAAATCTGATAGAGGAAGTTTTTTTTTCTCTCTACTGAGGTAAAAGGTCTCTCTACGACTGTTATCCTTGACATTGTGGATTTGGCCTGTGGTGACATAGTTTCGATAAGTTTGGATTCGGCATGCCAGTGTTTTTACTACAAGAGAAATTCTGATGGAGCTGAGGTCCTATTTCCCAATCCAGTGAAGACATATGATTCCAAGGCAGACTGAATTGTTTTAAAACTTTGGCTTTATTTGCAGTATTTAGTTTTATTTATTTAAAAATATAAAGAGATCAATGCATGTAACATAAAATATATTAATGTATACAAAATAAACATTCTTTTGAGGTCTTTTCAACACAGTTAATATTTTGCTGGATTGTTTTTTTTAAGTCTAAGTGGCTTTGTGTTTGATCAAAATTATGAGTAAATGTTTTGAAGCAAAGACGAGTCCGAGGTTTTGCAAACATTGCTAAATTGGTTTTTGGTTTTGAAAAATTGAAAAAAACTGTGTGTCAGGTTTCAAGAACGTAATTGCTTTGTCAGTTGAATGCTGTTCAAAATCAGACAAGCCATTGATTCTTGTTTTGATTGTTTTTTCATATGAATGTACATTTGATCATGGCACCTGTAACTCACATCATTTGTGCATTTTAATTTTTTTTATTATTATTGTTATTTTTGCTTAGCAATATTCTCTTCCAGGATGCACTACATTCCTTATCAGACATTTTCATACAGTTCAGCGAATCATCTTTGCACATCTGGTTAAGATCTCCATGTCCTCTAAAAAAAGCATTGGTTTTCTCTATGCTCTCTCTCTTTAAACTTTTTCTGTTTGCTGGGAACTGCTTTAGCGTCAGAAAATTTCTGCTGACCAGCTACAAATTTGAGTCCAAAATCAAAAAGCTGTCTTGAGAAACTTTTGCCTCCAATGGTGGTTTGTTTTGTTCTTCATGAGAAAGTGATACATTTTTTCCTATCCTGTTCTATTAGACTTAGTTTCCTCCTGGCATGTTTAACAGTCTTTGATGTTTCACACTCAGCTGGACAGAGTAGGGTTCCAGCTGAGAAGAGTTTTTAAAATAATTTCACAGGGTGAAAAAATTTAATTTGCTTTGGGACTCAAGCATGTTCCAGATAAGACTTTGTGTAGTTGTACTTTGCAAAATCCAATTTCACACTTAAGCTTGGACCAGAGGATACTTGTGAGTCACTGCAGGAGAATCAAGTCCTCTTGCACAGATGGCGATTGTAGATACTAATTGGCTGTTGGTTGGTGTTTTTGCAGTTTGTTCAAATGATATCTTCCTGCCGAGATGTGGTCAATGTTAAGATTGGGGCTTGTTCACACAGTAAAACCATTATTCACAAATTAATTCCTTACTAATTTATTGGTCCATGCATGAAAAGGAGTTCCAGGAGCTGTTTCCAGTGCACTTACTAATTGCAACCCCAGGACACTGATCAACCTTACTTAATCTTTTATTTAGTTTTTAGAAAAGTATGACGCACAGATATTCCATTATTTGCCTCATCAACTTAATTTCATTTGTTCATGTTCATCCATTCATACTGTTCATGCATACATGAATACATTCAAAGAAAAGATGATACAGTAAAGCTTCACCACTCAAATATTCAAAAGGCATCCTGGCAATAAGGGAATCAAGTGATTCAGAGTTTGTTATTTTGCCATATTCTTCCATACCATACCATCTTTATTTATAAACCGCTTCCACACAACCACAGAAGTGCTGTACATGAGGAGTACATTAGATATAAATACAAAATAAAACTATTAAATACTAAAACAAAATGGGACTAAAACGGGAAAAAAAAGACCCATAAAAATAATAAAATGTGTAAAGGTAGGCTTCAAGATGCATTTCAAAAGTGGACAAAGAAGAGCCCTGTCTGATGTGTACAGGCAGATTGTGCCACATTTTAAATGAAAACCCTCTGTCCTGTCTGAGCTTCCGCTTCCATTTTGATACCACCAGGAGCAGCTGATCAGCTGACCTGAGACTGAGCAGGAGCGTACGACTGAAGCAGCTCTGAAAGGTAGGGTGGAGCGAGACCATGGAAGGATTTTAAAACAAATGAAAGAAGTTTAAAATGAACTCTAAAAATGTGTACAGTGTTGTTACTTTTTTTTCGTTGCAAAATTCTCCAGATGTGAAATTAGCTTCTTTTTTTTCTTTATTTGTTTTAATCTCTTAGTCAGCTCTGCTATGATGTACACTGTTGCCTGTTGTAGCCATTGATGACCATTGCTGTTAGTGTGTGAAGCAGTGTCATGAAGCAATATGCAAATGTTGCAAGAGACAACTGGTATGGAAGTCCAAAGTGACTTAGGTCAGTTTTGTCAGTAGCAGAGATGGGAGATGGTTGGAGCCACATGAAGTTTCCAAACTCAAATATTCCTTCAAATGACATTCAAGTAAGTATTTTAATATGACAAAAACAAATTATTGATGAAAGACAGTTCATGATGCAGTACCACAAGGATCAGTGATCATAGATGTCCAGCTTTGGCTTCTGCCTTTATCCTTTATGTCGTGAATTTTGCTCTATGTTCCTTGAGAACACTTTGAATTCAAGGAACGGTATGTACAGTAGGAGCGATATGAAAATCCCATCCAGTCTTTCTTTGAGGAACATTGTTTAGCTATTTGGCAATGTGTTGAAGAAGAAGAAGAAAAAAATATGTTTCAGGGAAAAGGTGAAATGGAGAAAATATATTATGTCCATGTTGCCTGTAAATTAATAAATGTCTAAATAGATTTTGGATGAGCATCATTAATTTTTTTATTTGATATCCTATATTAGATGTTCTATACGTCTTCACATTTTGGGATTACTGAATCTGGCAACCAATAGAGTTATCATTTTTACAGGTTTGATGCAGCATCTTGAGAAGCTAAGGAATGCCGGTCCACCAAACATCAGCTCATCTCAGTTATAAAAGATTTGACACGTTATGGAGTTCAGGGTCTCACTTGGTGGTCTATGAGAACAAGCTGGTGCTGAACCTTTTGTACTTAGAGCAGATTACCAGGAGGCCACTTCCAGATGCAGTACACCAGGGTAAACAGACTTTACTTCCCTGGGTGGTATGGGACCAGCCCATTCCCCACACTTTTCTCATTAGTGTAATAAGCTTTATATAAACCACTGGACTGCCATTGTCAAGGACACACGCACAGCATCCATCCATCCATCCATCCATCCATCCATCCATCCATCCATGCATCCATGCATCCATCCCATATGTTGCACATATCATAACTGGTTCACTGGAGGTTAGAAAATATTTAATTGAAATACAGAAAACACTTACTTCAAGCGCTGAGAATCCAAAAATTTTATAAACATTCTCTTCACTAAAACATAACCTGGTGATCAGATGTTGTGCGCACAAATGCTAGATCTGCACACTTGCTTCATGGATAAAATGCAGGAAGTCCTGCAATGCTTGAAAAGGTAACTGGAACATTTTATTCTACCACTTCCTACACAATTGTCCATGGAAAAAAAATAAGAAAAAAATAAGAAAAATAAACAACACCTGTCAGTTATTTTAAGAGGAGGTCTCAGTAATCTGACTTTGGAGGGAGGGATGTCTGTTTATGAGAGCAAATCCACAACAAGGGGCTCAACCAGTTCAACCACAAAGTGCAACTCACAGTCCTTCACATCACACTCCCACAGCCTGTCACTGGCATGGCAAAGTCTGCCTCACTAAGCTTCCTGTGACTCACTTCCTGTCCTGGACCTGCACCTGTACTCTCCTGGGTGATGTCATACCAGGTTTTCCTGTTAGAGTCAAACTACTGCGTGAACTCTCCATCTGGCAATGTGCGCATATGCATGTGTTTATGTGTGTACATCAGCATGCCTGGCGCAGACATTAATCAGAAGACTTGTGGTGAATGTGGCCCTTCATAACTTGGGTGATGACCTCCTCTTTGAGGCCAGGTTTTATAGAGAAGCACATTAAGCACATAGGAAAGGAGAAGACAGAAGTGGATGGAACACTGATTTAGCCCCAAAGCCAGATAATTATATATATATATTTATCTTTGCTTCTTTTTGAACTCAAATATAAATTTGCCCTTTTGTTTCCGCATTGCATCAGAGAATTTGTTGCTTCTAATAAATTTCTTGGATTCTGACTGAGCCTTACGTCATGAAAATTCATGCTTTTGAAGAGAGTAGTAATTCTATTTTCCAATGGGCAGAAAGAACCTCTAGATGTCCTCAGTATCTGTAGTAATAATTACAGGAGGCCTCTCTACCATCGCTGACCGCACTGAAAATGATAGATTGAGGGGAACACACTACTTGGACAAGCCTGTGAGTAAATGGAAATATTAGATGAGAATGAGTGAACATTTTTTCCCCATCCTGGGCTGAAAGAAATGTTTTGCTTTTCCTTTTTTTTCTTTTTTGGTCACTCACGTTAAATATATATTTCTGCGGATAGACGAGACATTCCCCGTTCCTTTATAACGTACGTTATCAATCATTAGTCTTTGCAAGGACGTTACCTATTCGAATGGTCACCTATAGGAAACTGAGTACTGTGTCCTCAATCATCCAGGCCATACATCATTTAGAAAAAAAGGTGAGGTGAAGAGAAAAGGAAGACTCGTCTGGTTTTCTTTATCATCCAGATTGTTCTCTCATGACCTACTCATAGAATGTACATTGCCACATGTGTCTGACAAAGCAGTCATAGTGGAAATGCATCTGTGTGCAACACTACTAGGTACCCACAGTTGTGACTGCAGAAATTGAGACTTTGCTTCTATTCAAAGTATACACCAAGTTTATTCTGAAACTTTTTTTTTTCTTATTAGAATGGGCAGCATTTAGAGAGCCGCAGTTTACCAACATTCAAAGGTTGACATTGGACTAAATCTCCATACTGTCACTGTGCAAACAGCGGGCGTTCTGTGTACTGGGACATAAAATAGTGCTGTTGGGTTTTGGTTTTCCAGAGCTGGATCAGGGCTGCAGTATATTGAGTCCATGTGGGGAGTACGTTTTTAATCTGAGCCGTACCCACAGTCCTTCCTGTTTCTAATTTGGCGCTGCAGCGGTTTTGTCCCGAGGCCAAGAGCCTCTCTTCCACAGAGTGTCTATTTCCTCTGAAGTGAATAGTAGCAGGTGTGCTGGCCCGAGATCCTTTGGAGAAGTCTGCTTATGAATGGCCCACATCTCACTCTTTCTCGCCTGTCTTTATTTTCTTTTTTCTCCCTTTCATTCTTATTTTTCATTCTGTCTCACATTCTTCCTCTCTTTTTCAAATACTTTCTGTGTTTTCTTTGCAGTTATGTCTTCACCACTGACTCTTTTGTCTCCTTCAACACCCTCTTCCATTCTTCTTCTTTGCTGTATTTGACTTTTTCAAGATCAAGGTGCACACTTTGATAATTCACAAAGGAGCCGGTTGTGGTAATGAAAACAGCAAAAGACAATAGAGAGAACAAGGGCAGAGCAATCATATATAACTACGTCCCAGACATCTGATAAGATAAATCACATAACTGTCAAACCTTCAAAATTAGTTTTAGAATTTAATTTTTTAAAATTCCCTGTGTTGTTGTAGAAAAACTTATGCAGTCTCAACCATTAATACCATGAATAAATTTTACTTATGCAATTGACAAATGTGTATACACAGTGCAAATCCCCTAAGTAAGGAGCAAAAGACATAAATATATGCATGAGGAATCATGTGTGTGTGTGCGTGTGTGTAAGAGTCTTAATCTTACACACATTGTCATCAAGCCAGTCTGATAGCCAAACACTCATCCAGTCTGTGAGCAGAGGAGACATGTTGTCATGCTGCTTCAAGGAGGCACTACGATTTGAATTAACCTCCAGCGACCTTCACTTCTCTCCCCTTCCCCTAAACACACTCTCTAATGAGTATGGCTTGAAGGGCTGTAGTCTTTGCTGTAAGGCAAATAAATCCTATCAAGGCTAAGACATATTCTCACTTATCTCTGAAGAGAAAAAAACACTGAAGAAACTGCATACGTTGCCAATGATTTTTGACTGAGCACAAGGGTGAAATGCAGCTGCAAAGCCATTAAGGAAATGAGAGTCTAACGAAAGGGTTGCTTAACTGAAACACATGAACTCTTAATGATGTTTGTGTTTATTCAATTTTGCTTCCACATCATTGTGCCAAGTAGAATTTGCTGTAAAGGTTATGAGGGGAGGTTGAAGATTCTGTTCCCAGAGGTTGTGCGTCTAATAGGATTTACACATCCCAGCATTCTGCACATGTATGAATGATGAGAAAGGGATGTTTATTGTGTGATGATACATTTCTACAACTTACTACAACACATGTATAACTATATCATGATTTTTTTTAACAATAATTTCAGTGTAGTCTTTTGTACACTGAAGACCCAATCATAACAATCGACACACTCCAGCCCAAGTTCAGGCCTTATTCCCTCTTCTGCTCTTCTGATTCTCTGCCAAAGTCGACCACGGGCATTTATGTTTCCAGCCTTGGTTTTTCCGGCATCTGCACACGCTTGTGTTTACACAGGATGTTCAAACTTGATGCAGATTACACAAATCCAATTTGGAGGCAGAGTTCAATCCCCTCTTTTATTTCAACATTAAGAAGATGAAGCTGGGGGCCAGATCACCATTACAATTTCCAAGAGGATTTGGTCAAGGGGAATGAACTGTACACCAATAAGTCCTGAAAATATTTTGATAATATTTATATGTGGACAGATGTCATCATCTAGTTTAGTTTCCTCTGGCTTGTATTTGCTTGGATTTGCCCCGTGTCATCCAGGATATTTTTCAAAAATTCTCCAGCACTTGTGACCTCTCTAAAAGGACCATCAGCAGTCCGGCATTTGTGTGGTTCCCACACTTAATGTGTATATGGAGGCCTTGCTCTGTGCTCACATGCCCAGACCAAACACATGCAGCACAGTTCAGTGTTATGAACATTTCATTTTGCCAAGACTAATTTTTTTTCATCTTAAATCAGATAATCACTGATTACTTAAACTCAGGAAGCACAGTATAGGTCAGACGGCAATCATGCCAAGTTCACTTTCTCATATTGTAGAGCAGACACTTTCCAAGTTTGGCTAAAGGCGACCTACAGGCTTGCTGGCCCAGTCCTCTGTTTGAGCTAAGCTTCATGGGAAATGCTGCGGAAGACTGGATGGTCTCTGACCTTTTCACAAGTACAAAAGGACCTTCTTTGTGTCCAGAAAGGCAGTCATTTGTTCAACAGGATTTTTAATTGCTGCTCGCTTCAAGCAAAAGCCCTGTTTGGCTGGTATTTGCGTCCTCACCTGGGTCCTCTTTTGCATTTAGGAGGGGCTTTGACCTTCCAAGGCACCTGTTTGCCTAGTGTTTGGCTGCCAATCTGCTCCTAGTTGACGCAGCCATCCCACTTCTACGGAGCAACTCCATTCAGGATGGCTAGTTGTCCGCCTAATTGTATCACATTCTGCAGCTTTGTCCTGGCATTCCCTTGCCAGCTAAAGGTTGCCAAAATCTCATCCGCCACATCAGAGGGGCCCTATTAACCCCTGACCCCTGTTTGGTGTGTGTGGACAAGGTCGCTCCTCACACCCAACCGGGCCCATTAACACGTCGCCCCACAGCAGAAAAACTATTTTGACGGGCTGTAATTGGCGCTAAGTGATGGTGGACAAAGGCCCCCTCTGTGCTGCCTGCTGGACTGAGCAGCACTGACCACTCTTGGAGCTTCACGCTTGACATTTCCTTTCTGAGGCCAATGTGAGAAAAGAGGAACTGAGGAAGCCCCTTCCTGGACGACCACCTCCTCCGTTTCTACATCCCTACAGCCCCTTCCCATTTGCCATGGCGCTCCTTTGAAAATGTGTGATAATGAGGTTCTAGTGGGGAGAACGGACTGAAGCAGAATTGCATGGTCTAAATACGTGGAGGCTGATTAATCCAATGGTAAGCCATTCCTTTCAAAGCCACCCTAATTAGTTTATGTTAGCTGGAGAAGGTCAGGGGGCGTGTTTGACGGCGGCCTTTTCTTTAAATGCCACAATGGTGTGATGATCTGTGGTTGCAGGTGCAGCGTTCCGCTGCTTTTATGTTGCCGAGCTGCTTTGGATATTGGGCTGTATGGTTGAGTTGCAAACTGGCAAAGACAATGAGGTCTTTTACTTGTGACTATATGACATTTTTGAAAAACCAACCTCCAGCCATCAAGTTTTTCTTTCCCAGGCCTTCCAGATTCATTAGTCATAAACTCGAAATTTATAATACTCCACAAATAACCAGGGAAAACCCCTCAGTATTGTATGTGGAATAGTGGTTAGAAAACTGAAAAGATGACAAGCCAAAACATCTGACTTAGAAATGTAAGACTGAAGAGAATCATTTTACTGGTAGTCTTGGCCCACATTATTGTATTTTTAACCTAGAGTCAACCATTAAATTTGTACCACTTTGAATGAGTTATTATGTTAGTAGGAAGTCCCCCCTCTTTCAGTTTTATCACCATTTACCTTGACTGAATTTATATTTATGGCACATGCTAATCCCTGTAATGATTAACTGGGATCCCCAATTCCCCAATGCTGCCTACAACGCAAGTCCTTAGAAACAGTCCAAGGGAACCAAGCCAGACTTCTCTCACACAAAACTCTATACTTAAGACAGGTCTTACTCCCTGCCCTGTAGGCCATGCCATGCTCTCATCTCCGTATTTAACAGTCTGACGTCAGACAGGAGCAGAGGAGGCAGCAGAGGAGACTTTAATACTAAATCTCTCACCCTGTCATTATCGGCCTGTGTGACCGCCTATCAGGGGCCCTTGAGTGATGTGGGAAAGACTTTGCCATGTCCTCCCAACTCCTGTAGGCCAGGCCGTCTGTTCTGTCCAAACCAAACTGAAAACTACAGGACAGGCACAGCTATAGCTGACATCAATGAGGCGCCGGGCTCTTTATGCCCACTCTGTGGTCAGAAGGAGGAAAGCCTGGATATTAATCTCTTTCTCGTCTTTACTCTCATGTTTTCTTCCTCTTCCCCCTTCTCACCACGCAAACTGTATATCTGGGCTTTTCAATCCCATTAAATCTAAATCAAATGTAGGCAGAGGATGTTCTTTCTATAGCTGTTGCAATTGCAGTTGCAGCTGGAGGAGGCATCTCCTCAAACACTAAGTCTAAATTGACAGATAGTGCCAGCAATTCAAGCAGATCTTTGGGTGACAATTTGATGTTAATTTGTATGTTAATAACCATTTAAAATCTTTAAAAAATAAGACAACTACACTCTGCTTGACAATATTGACATGACTGACATGACATGATTACATTAACCTGGCTTAAAGCTGCTCCTTCACAGACGGTATTTCACATATTTTAACAAATCAAAAGTAGAAAAACTTTTGTCACACAACAGTTACATTAGTTTTGTACCTATTACAAAGAAAAAAAACCTCAGCATTGTATTCATTTTCCTAACACCTGTGACTAAGAAAAGAAAAATACAAACATGCCAGATGACTCAGTTCACTGGGCCACATGATGTGGGCCTTTATGCGAGAACACCTGCAGCACCCCCCAGTCAGCTTTGTAAAGACTTCAGCACTGGTGTGGGGGATAAAAAGGGGAGAGCAAGAGGGCCAGACCCAGGTTTGGCCCTGAAAGCCGTAACTATCACTCCAGTCCACAGGTTGCCTTTGGCCTTGCTAACTGTTCCATGAAATGGGCCCCAGGAACAGTGCAAACCTCCCAGAAACAGGCTGCTCACTGTTAGCCAACAGTGCTCTCTTTGTGTGAAAATTGTCCAAGCTGGTCCTTTTCTGCACCAGTCCTGCCTTTCTTTTGAGCCTCAGCTGTGAGCAAACCAAGCTGGCTTTAAGATTTCCATGACGGTTAGCTAGGTAGCAGCCTATATTAGTGTTTGTGTCAGTGAGAACAACAGAGCTTGTGCTTCCTCAATTCTGCAGGTGGGGCTTTGGTGTCTAATGAGAGACCATCCTAACAATTGATCAGATATTAAACTAAGTCTGAAGATATTTTTAATGTAACTATAGACCTAACCTAACAATACATAGGCTATATCTTTATTTTAACAACAGATCAGTTTAGGTAGTTTTGCCACCCTGTTTCTGCGTAAGCTGCCTGGAAATTGCAGACCGTTTAATGTGCTAGTTTGATGTCACACGCCTTACCGGTTTAACCAAACCTTGTTTCATATCTTTACATTAATACTGTATCAGGTACCATACTGCAGGCCTCTGTTTGTTCCTAACTTTTAAGAGAAGATAAACGATGCATAAAAACATTACAGAAGTATTTTATGTATTTTGTGTTTCAAATGATTTTGATTGTGTTGCCAGAGCATGAAATGTTATCAGACAACAGAAAAAACATTTATGTATGCTATCTTTTATATGGTTTCATTTGTGGATGAAATGAACCATCAAGTCACCACAACTTTGGGCTCAGATGAATGCACTCGATGGAAGATATGTTCACTTTCACAGCTGTGTGCGACACAAAGAAGCTATACATAACAGCAGAAATTAGCAATATAACTGCAATGACATGGATAAATGCTTCAACACATTTATCAAGGAGGATAAACTCTGTTCTAGCAGCATTTTCCTTTTTTCCTGGTTGGGTGGAATGGAAAACCAGTAGCACTTGCTTTAACCGTGTTTCACTTTGCATAATTGTTCCCAAGGTTGCTGTTTTTCATTTCTAGGCTTTCTGAGCCAATATAATTCAATTTCTGTGGCCAAGCCAAATATTTGCAGCTTGGCTTATGCCTCTAAACTGAGCTGTAGTTTGGGTGAAAGAGGTTTGTTTTGCCACCAGTGCTGGACAGAGATGGCAATAAACAAATTCACTGCCCATCAACAACAGTGTAATTTCTAAATGTGCCAGCATTCTCATTCTTTGCTCTGCTTTACAATTATTTTTTCAGCATGTGATGAGATGAACCCACCTTCATCCACACCTTAGCATACACTGACTTCTGATTTATATGCTGAATGGTTTTATAAGAATACAACTGTTTATTACTTCTTAGGAACAGATGACACAAACCTGAAGGACTCAAACCATTTACAGTTAGTTAAATTCCCTGCTGAGAGCTCTGGGTAAATGTTTCTTCCACAAACCTTGCTGGGAAATATTTGCAATGGTTTTCATCCAGATCTGGGTCAATCGGTTCTACATTCACTGCACAGGTGAGCTGGAGCAAGTTTGTTTTTTATTGGTCATTGGCTGTCCTTCCCTTTCCACAGGGCTGGGAAAGCAGTGCCACAAGCAGCTTGCAACAACAAGAGATGCTTTTGTTCAGCTTACCATGGCAAAATGACACAACTAAGCTGCCTGCTGCCAATGTTGCCCAGGTTTCCCAGGACAGTCCCTAGGGGCCACAAGACCTGCTGCAAGGACAGTCAAAATAGAGGCAGAAGGAGAGTGAGAGCCCTCAGGAGAATAGGTAACACTGTCAGCAGTCGTCCAGCTGCAGCATGCAGATGAAAACAACCTCTTTCACATGGAGTGTATTTTGGCTTCCAAAGGTATAATCATGGATGATTAGCTTAAGAACTCAATTCCGAGCGAGGACTATTCCTTATTCCTGTCACACTGTCAGAAAATATATTTACCTTCCACTTTACCTAACTGTCTCAATATATGATAGGAGACTTGACTGATCAGTGGAAATCAGGTTGATGTGTAATATTCATTTCAAGTATTAGAAAATACACTTCATCTAACAAAGATGAACATTTAAGTACTGAGAGATTATGTAAGGTTTTAGACTTACATGCAGAGATTCAAGCCTTTTGAAAATGTAATAACTGGCTGACTTAGGTAAAAGCAAGCAAGAAGATTCAAGAGGAAAAAAAATGTTGTTCACTTCATTCATTCACTTGTTGTCATCTTGCTCCATTCAGATCCCTACAAATTTATAAATCTGAAATTTGTATAAAAAGCCTTCCCTGGCCTGTAACTGGTTAATGATTAAAACAGCAGGACGTATTAAAGGTTGACATCATCCATTGCCAGATGATCACTTCTCAACAGGTGCAGCCCTCTTTTCTCCATCTCCTCATACTCATACTTATCTCTCTGCAGCTTGTTTTCCTTCTACATGTGGAAAACATCTGCATAGGTGGTCCCTCTCTTTCCATCTTCCTAGGTCTCTCTTTCCACTCCTCTCAATTTATCCCAACCCTGTATTCTGTTTCCCTGTCTCATTTAAAGGCAAGAATAGGGAAGCGCTGATTGTAAATATGAAAAAGTGTCAGTGCCAGAAGAAACGGGCAGCATATTTCTGGATTCAGACAGCGAGGTTTACCGTAGCATATTTTTGTCATGAAAAGCCAACGTGAAATAGGACGGCCATACGCAGCTGCTGGTCTAATTTGCTCTAAGCATGTACAAATAGGACAGCCCACACAGACCATAAAAGTGGAGTGGAGGTTTTGCTCAACGCGGCACTTTTGTCTGACCAGAGGCACAGGGACGCCTTCCAACGAAAAAACAGATCACAAAAGAAAAGAGAAGAGAAAGCACACACATGCAATCTCCCATGATAGTTAGAAATACAATAGAATGACTTCAGAGGACAAATACTGCAGTGATATTCTACTGTGACAGTGTTTGCAAATACCAACTTCCAGCTTTTCCATTTAGAATAGATAGAATTATGTAATATAAGCATGACCGTTTGGCCTGTAAAGTTTAACAATACAAATATATTCTGTTTAACATTTTAACTTCTTTTGCTTGTGATACTATTTTTTTTTTATTTACAGAGTCAAGGTCAGCCACTCTCAGATCATAAATATATCAAGCTCTTATGTACATATTTTTTCAGCAAATTCTCAGGGTTGTTTCCCACCTTCAAAACTACACCAATATATCCCCTGTTTATCCGCTATACATTTTATTGCACCATGGAAAGTTTTATTTGCTCTTGAGCCATTTGCCCTGGAAACCCCCTGTGGATCCTATGAGTCTTATACAATTATACATAGTGAATGCTTCAACGTGAAAACACATGTAAAAATATGCATGCACAGAATCATGCACACAGTTACACATATGTGAATGGGTTACCGCTTTAGATTACAGATAAATAACTAACTTCAAATAGTAAACTAGGTGTTAATGAACTGGATCCTGACAGGGTTTGCTTTCCGCAAACGCAGACCCACCCCACAATGGATCTATTCACAGGATCTCAGCCATGGAAAGTGTTGGTAAAGTAATCCCGCTAGAGTTTGTGCGACCTTTTCTAACTCTCAGTACGACTTTCTCCCCTCAGGCTTTTAAGGTCCGGCCAAAAACAACACCGAATTGCATCAGCTGATACAGGCAGAGGCTACCCATATTTGCATGTTTCAAAATGGCACCCATTCACAACGAGTTGGCAAATTGATGTGTTGAGGAAGGGAACACAACGCCCCGCTTCCTCTTGCGCTGTACCCGTGAGATCAGTCATGGGAACTTCAAGGCAGTGTCAATGACTGTTTCTCCCCTGAGGCTCTGAAGCAGAAGACTTGAATGGGTGGCATCTAAATGCTTCCATGCACATGCAGCTTATCGCCAAAAATCTTCGAAATCCACCACTTATAACAAAATTAATTTTACTTAAACAAAATTTTAAAAAAAGAGCTGTGCACCTATAGTGTGTCTGTGTGCCCGAGCAGGACACTGCAAAGGGCATTATCTGACATGTTTAATTTTCACATAGGAACAGAAATGTCAGCTGCTTCAAACTTTCATGCACACCTGCTGAAACTGACGCTGAAGTATAGACAGGGTTTTCTTCCAAAAGGACACTGAACTCATCAGGCTTAATATCTGGAAATGTCATCTGTCTGTGCGCCTTTCAATTTTGGACGAGCTTAGTATCTGTCTGAGGCAAATGATCACCAACTATCCACAAGGCTGTGTTCATTCATATCGTTTATGCTTCGGGCAGTAAAGGGATGAAATACTGCCAGAGACAGGTAAAGCGATACTCAGATGGAAGTTGTTTTACAGTAGCCACTTTTCAGAAAGAAGCACAATATTTAAACACATGATATCCTGTTCCAAACCACACTTTAGAACAGCCTCTCCTCTAGATGTGAGGGTCACAGTCCACTGACAACCTGTATTTATGGCTATCTGACCTGACACCATGAAAAGTTTTATTTCTATCAGATGCTTCCATGCAACGAGAGGTGAATAAAATATATATATATATGTA
>JBAMYA010000017.1:712643-731339 GCA_037176975.1 Arrhamphus sclerolepis
AGACAATGATATTTTTGTTATGTTTGTTTTGAAAGGGATTTGAGAAAAATCTCTTGCGTGAAACATGCAAAAGGCATAATGCTTGAAATCAAACTGAAACTTAAATGTGAAACTGACTAATTAACAATAGATCAAGTTATTAATTTACTTTTTCAAGCCTACATACAGTAAAGTAGATGAATAGACCTCGTGGTACTATGCTCATAAGAATTAGTCAAATTAAAAAGCTTTTATACAGTTTTACCAATAGAGGCCAGAAGGTGGCAGGCTTAACAAGTGGCCTCATTTTAGGACAAAATGACTAACACTACTGATGTGTTATTGTGGTTTCATTGGCTGGCAATAAAAAAAAAAAACAGAGCCAAGTGATTCATGTTGACTTATTTATCAAGATGTGGGCTGAAGAAAGGTGGGTTGGATCTTCTGAGATAAAACATTATTCACCGTATAGTGGGCTTGTCTACTTCAAGCCATTTAAACAAGAGCCATAACATAATAAAACACACACATCAAAACTATGTACTCATTCCTTTTTGTTTCAGTTTTACATACTGTCCTTTTAAAGGGGCACCAACTGATAAAAATAAATAAATCTAATACACTATAATTCAATGTAAAGAGCAACTTTGTGTCACGCTTGTATTTGGTTTGTAAATAGCAGTTAAGTAGCTATTCCATTATTTCTCAATTTCTATGAAATTAGTAGAGAAGAGAGGTAGCAAATAAAAATTACAAACTTAGATAAAGCAGCATGGAATATGGATTTAATGGAGCACCATTCAAAAAACTATTATTGCACGAATAATAATAATGTTCTTCATTTCATAGAATTTCAGTCAGAGGGCACATTTTAATTTGTGAGCATTTTCACCTTAATATATCTTATGGGCATCTATGTGATCATAATTGCTGTAATTTAAGTACTATTTTTGATGCAGGGCTTTGACATTAGAGTAGGATACATCTATGTCAAGGATGTGTATATTTTTCATGTGAATTGATGTACTTCACTTTAATGTGCCTCATTAAAGTATTTTTGTTTTCCTTAAGTGATGGGTCTTCCCAGGGGTTCTCTGGACAGTTTTTGGGGAGCCTCAGTAAATGGAGGAAAAGGAAATATTGCATTAAGTTGTTAAAAAAAATAACTTGAATGTTTGAAATGTGAATATGGGTTCTGTCCTGGTCATGAAATACTGGATCAGCTATAGACCCTCACTATGGTCCTAGAGGGAGCATGGGACTTTGCCCAGCTGGTCAACATATGCATTGTGGACTTGGTGAAGGCATTTGACCATGTCCCTAGGGGCATCCTCCCTCCGGATTTGTTTCCAGAGAGAGTTGGACTCTGTAAGCGCTGCCCCTTTGTCACTAATTTTGTTCATAGCTTTTATAGACAAAATTTCTAGGCACAGCCAAGGAATAAAGGGAGTTTTGCTTTTTTGGTTTTTGCAGGTGTGGTCCTGTTGCCTTTATCAAGCTCTGATCTTCAGCTCTCACAGGAGCAGTCTGCAGATGAGTGTGAAACAGTGAGGGTAAGAATTGGTACCTCCAAGTCCATGGTTATCAGTCTGACATGGGTAAAATGACCTCTTCTGGTTTGGGATGAGGTTCTACTTCAAGTGGAGGAGGTTGTATATCTTTGGGCCTTGTTCACAAGTGAGGGAAGAATGGAGTGACAGAGCAACAGGTGGAACAGTGTAGTGCCTGCAAGAATGCAGACACTGAACCAGCCTGTTTTGGTGAAGAGAAAGCTGAGCCAAAATGGTCAGTCAATTTACATTCCTACCTTCACCCATGGTCAAGAAATGTGGGTAACGACTGAAAGCATGAGAGACTGAAATGAGCTTCCTGCATGGGGTGGCTTGACTTTACCTCAGAGATAAGGTGAGAAGCTCCATCAAATGTGGCCCTCCATATCAAGAAAAGTGAGCTGAGGCGGTTCAGGCATCTGGTTTGGATCCGTCCTGGACACCTACTTGCTGGCTTCGGGATGCCTCAGTACTCTTCTGAGGAGATGGATGAGATGGATCAGGAAGCCTTTGAAATGGAGATCTGGGCCTCTTTGCTTATGGTGCTGTCCCTATGACCCAAATCTGGATAAGTGGAAGATGAATGGTTTATTATGTAATTTAAGTGCTAAAACTAATAAATACTCAATGAAAACTGAAACTGAAAGTGTGGCTAGATTCAATGGCTGTTATCCTAGGTAGTCATTTTTGAAATCAAAGTTCGCCCTTCCTTGTTCATTAACAGCAACTCCATTCTCTTGTTGGCATTTTTGAAGGAATGAACCTGTGTGCAACTGATCCTTGAGCATCCAATACAAATGTAAACAAATGTCATTTTCAAAAAGAGGTGACCTGCTTCCGATTGTGTTGTTGCATAGATGTTTTAAATGACCACTGAGTCGGTATACAGAATCTGGCACTGTACATAGGAGCTCTGGAAGCATTCACTTTGGATCTCCTTCTGGTAACAACACTTGAAATGATGTCTGGACAGAATTGGGTTTTCTCTAGGTACTCCAGTTTCCTCCCAAAGTCCATAAACATACATGTCAGATTTGATTCTAAAGTGCCGCAGTGTGGCTGTTTGTCTACATGTGGCCGTGCGATGGACTAGCAAACTGTCAAGGGTGATCCCCTGCCTTTCCCCTGAAGATAGCCCCAGCAGACTACAGGAGATAGGATAAGTGAATATACGAAATGCGTCACACACACCTTCCAAGTCTTCCAAAACAGCATTTCTTGGCAAAACATCTGCACTGTTATTTGCAAGCAGAGTAAATGCATCTAACTGCAATGCAAAAATCAAAGTTGTGAGTCATCCCTGTGTGCTGTAATGCCCCTGGATGTACAAATTGGTTCAGCAAGAAATTAATGTATTTTCGGCTTCTTAAGAATGAATAACTGCAAAACAATGTCTAATAGCGATGAACTGTACTGATCAAAAAGACCCCAAGAAGCTTTGGGATCCATCTGCACATGACTGACTGAGCAGGTTGGTTTCAATATTTTATTTTTGCTGGAAAATTATGATTTTATGAGGAACCTTGGTCAGGTGTGCAATATAGGGAGCAGTGGCATCTGTTGTTGACACCTTGTCACAGGAAGACATGTGCCTGATTACGAAGAGAATTGCGTGCTACGTCCAGGGAACAGCTTTCTAATCTCTGACCTCTTGGGTTATTCTCATGATTGATACGCCTTCATACTCTCCTGTGTGTCAATTCAAGACATGTTTAGCATAAATGTCTCTATACTGAGATGGTGGCCACTTTGAAACTCATTTCTAATGTTTTTCGTTGAAGTAGAAGGAATCAAGTGAAGGCTCATTTATACTTCTACGTCAATGTGATGTCGTAGCTAGCCACAGGATTCATATCAGTGTCGGCTAAAATGTGATTGGTCAATTTTTTCATCTATGTTTTTGCATTTTCTGTTGCTACTTCTTTATCATTGTTTTCAAGTCAGGAAGAACAATAGTTTGCTGCAATGTCTGTAAAAATGACTGATGCTCAACATTTATCACTGTCAACTCATGTAAAATATACCTTATTCGCTCCGTTGCTATGTCTCAGCTGTGTACACAAAGTAAACTCTGCACTACAAGCTGCAGCTCTGCAAAAAGAACCTACAGTCCTGTCTAGTGGCTGGGGATGTAATTACAGAGTAATGCAAACAATAATGCTCGAATATAAACACCACAGATAGTGTGGGGCTGCATGTACCTGCTAGGTTGGACCATGTATCAGGCTTAATTGAACTCTGCTCAGAAATAACTTTGTATCTTTCTCAGTTTCATTTAATTGTTCAATGTGCGATGGAATAGATAATTTGCTATTTTCCTGTGCTAGTTTTTTGTTATTCACCATAATGAGCAGTCTGATGTTCTTTTGCCAACCGGTTGACTACCAGACTCAATGTGGGGATGTTGGCGCTTGACATGTCTCTGCTTGTTGATTATGGTTGTTCTTGTGTTCACTTAACTTAAAGTTGAAACCTGAAACCACCCCTTAAAAGAACGCATTAGGCTATTGTTAGCAAAATAGATATATAAATTAATTAAAAATCACAAATGTAGGGGGCTATTGTGGTCACATATATGCCCCAGGCTTTTAAAAAATCACTGCTCCATCCCTGGTCATGGCTATTTCGGGCCAAGGGCCAAGATTGTGGGGTTAACCCAAAGCAAACAACATAATCCACAATCCTACAGAGAATTCAGAAAAAGTAAACGAAAGGATGGTGAAAAGGTGAAGTGAGTTTTTTTTTTCTTCTTCCTTTAACTTTACCTGAGGCTTTGAACACCTCCCCACTGCTCCTCAGAACCCCTTGGCCCGTGGACATTTCAGTAATATAACGTTTATTGTCGTCTGCCCATCGTCAACTTCACTTTACTCAGCACAGTAACTTAACTCCTTGGCCACCTCCTCTTCCCCACCTGTCCGACTGAACTGGGCGTGTTTTCGTCCCAAGGGAACCTTACTCCTGATTCATTCCGTTTCGCAGGGGATTTATAGGAATAGCTCACCGTCAGAAAACCCAACATTGAAGGTAAGAGTGCTTCCATATTCCAAGTGACCCGGGGAAAACGAAAAACCCGCTATTTCTGCCTCTGATAGAAATGACCCAGCTGTGCTTGATTAAAGCAGGACTCTCACACCTGAGTAAACGGCCACATCACGTTCTTGCGCGTGATCCAGGTGTTGTTAGGTCAAAACAGTAGGAAGTAAATGTGCACAGCTTAATTCTACTACATTATCAAACTTGGACTGACTCTTTATTCGTTTCTAGGATTATTAGAACTTTAAATGTAGGTGTTTTACTTCCCTCAATTCAGCTTTAACTATAAAAAGTGATGTCATGCCCTTTGCAACATCGTCTCTAGTGCTGATCTTTTTCTCTTTTTTTCTTTTTTTTCTAAGCTGGAAAATGAAGGCCTATTAAAATCATAGCATGCTTTATATGAAATTATATATTTGAATTTGTTCTTTTGGCAGCCTGTGTAATATTGTTGGAGTGAGTTCCTCCGGCTCTAACACATCTCAACAAGTCTTCCCTCAGCAGGCGTGTAAGCTCACACTGTTAACTGTACCCTACAGCTGCACAAAGAAAGCACAGGGTGTTCATTAAACCTAACCTCATGGCAACTCAGCTTCACACAGTACTCACTTACTTTGGACAATCCAGGAGTAATGTAACGTGTATTATTAATGATTACTTGACTATATGTCAGGGTTTGTTTATTCTCAATTTGTCAGATTTGGAATAAACAGACTGGGCTCAATGTGAGGAGATTTGTCTCTTTGTATGGCCTCTCCTACTCCAGATTCGTGTCCCTGCTCGTCACACATTCCACAGCTGTACCCTCCCTGTTCCTCCCCCTCTCATCTCACCCCCTTTTTTGTACCTTCACTGGTGTCGTTTATCTATTCACTCTGGGTCATTACAATCAGCCAGCAAATCTAGGTCAAAAATGTCAGTAGTCATCTCTTGTTCTTGGTGTCCATGTCTTTACTTGTGAATGCATTGGCTGATTGGAGTCATCCAGGGGGCTGCAGCATCATTGCACAGACACTGCAGCAGAAACAGATTTCAAACATTTTTCGGACAAGGTAATGAAGAAGTTTTAGGACTTTTAGGATCTGGGTTCGTCTCTTGGCAGTGCATTTCATCAGGACATTGAGAAACACGCGTGACGTTGACACAGGATTTCACACTGGATGTTTCCCAATGTTCCAGACAAAACAGATCAAGAAATATTGGAATATATTAATGGAGGACGTTTAGGGCTGAGTGACATGATTCAGTATCAACATGACAATTAATTGAACATACTGCTTCAAACTCAATTAATGAGCAGTTATTTTAGTCCTTTTCTTTTTTTAAGTTGTGTTATTTCTTACTCTATAGTTCACTGGCAAGGTTTATACTGCAAATTTTCTTCAACTATTATTACTGGTATATTTTTTACAACTATATTAGTCCAGGTGAAATATTAAAATAGTTGACATGTGCAAGATTACATTAGTTATCGGTTCTGAAGGATGGTTTCAATTCAGTTTCAATTAATTTTTTTCTTCCAGGTGTTGTGTATTATCTAAACATCAGAGTATATGTTCTTTGACTTCTGTCTTCTCTCGTCTCTGTCTTTCTTGGAACAGGGCCATGATAACCGATGCAGAGACTGGAAAAACATGGGAACTGTCTGTACAGGTGGATGAAAAACAAGAAGAGGACATTGAGTCCATGAGATTTAAACTAAGGGTGAAAGGAGACTTGCACATTGGAGGTCTCATGCTTAAATTGGTGGAGAAAATCAGTAAGTGTCTCACTTCTGCATGGTGTTATTAGTTTATATATAACCAAGGTGAAACACTGAAAGTACATTTAAAACTTGTTTTGCTTACAATAACCCCTGCTTTACTAAGACAGCTTTAGCCTTCACTTGCTGCCACAATGGATCAGTTAGTGAAGCCACACCCTTGTTTAACCTGCATTTTTCTACACCACGGTGCCATTGTTTGATCACTATGCATTGGTTTGGGTAGCCTTAGGGGGCAAAGTTCAGCCAGGGCCTGATCTGATATCTCTTTACAGTCTCTTGCAAGCATGGAGGAACTAGAGAAGCCAAATAAAGGGAACTTTAGAGAGGCGTTTTAAAAAGCTTGAGACATGAAGGATGACTAAGCAGCTGGTCATCAACAGACAGATTTTAGCCGGGGATTGCAAGATGATGTCATCAGACTCATTAAAAAACATCCGTTTCACTAAAGAGTCTACTAGTGTTCTGTCAGTAGAAGTTGTTTTTTGTTTGTTTCTTTTTTTTAATTCTTTTTTAAGTTATAGACACCAGGGTACAAAATTAGCAGCAGCCAAGTGCAGATAAAGTTCAGCTAGACAGAGCAGATACACTAACGAGATAGCAGTAAACAATAAGATATTGTACTGTCTGATTTGTGTTAGACTATCACCCAAGTGAAAATAAAAGCAAAATAGGTCAGCTTAGAACTGTTTTGCTCTTTGTACAAAGTCAGTCAAGTACAGAGGAATTATGAGATAAAGTGTGGCAATTTTCTTTTAAGAGCTTAGGAGGTATGTGTACAATTATCTATTAATAATTGTCTGTACAACGCTAGATACTATCAGGTGAAGCTAATTACTTCTAGTGAGATATTGCACAAGATGGTTTTTGACTGGTTGAGTTGTCACAGCTTAGCCTCCATTCTTAGATGAGCGGAAAAGTTGAGTTTGGATCCTGAATAATAATATGCAGGCAATACTATTTGAAATGTAGATATGAGGTGTTACTGCCACGGTATCATTAATAGTTTCACTTCTTCTGCCTGCCTGCAGAGGCTCCTCATGACTGGTCAGACCACGCGCTTTGGTGGGAGCAGAGGAAATGCTGGCTGCTCAAGACTCACTGGACTCTGGACAAATATGGAATTCAGGTAATGTGAAATCATGCCACATTTTAAGCCCAAAACAACTCACAACATCTCTGGAAATGTATTCAGAGAGGCAGAAATATATTCATTTTCCCTTGAGTGTGCACTAACTAAACTAACTGTCCAACTAAAGCATAATAGTTATAATAATGATGACAACAATGATAATAATAATTCTAATAATAATTATGCTAATAATTAAAGTGTTTGTGGATATGTAAGGTGTGCAGAGGTTATTTATAGCTAGGCCTAGAGGCTGCAAAATAAAATTACATCCTGCTGTGCTGACACACTGAGTTCATATTTAGAACCATGTTTAGCGCATAAACGACTGTCTGCTTGGCATGTTATGTTATACAGCCCTGCAGTGTTCAAGCATAAAGAATTGTACAACCCTGTACAAGGATGTGGACAAGGATAATGCAACCATAAATCTGTTTCAACTGTTTTAACTGTTGATTGTAAATCACAACACTGCATGTGAGATGAAAATGAACTGCCAATTGTAGGTGTCTATTACCTACTTTGTGTCAACAAAGCTTTTTTGAAAATATTCAAAGCATTTCAACCTGATACTGAATGGGGAGGGGGGTAAATATAGTCAAGAGAAGTTTATATCAAACAGAGCCAAAGGCTTGTTAAAGTAATGAGGGAGCAATAATTGATTTAGCATCTGAAGCTTACTTTATTTACATCACTCTTACACCACAGGCTGATGCTGACCTGCGCTACACACCACAGCACAAACCACTGTTGCTGCAGCTCCCGAACATGAAAACTATCAAAACTACCGTCTGCTTCTCCAGCATGGTCTTCAAGGCCGTGGCAGAAATCTGCAGAGTGCTCAGTGAGTTTATCGGTTCCTGAGGACCTCATACACCGTTGTGCATATGATTTCCGTCTTGCAAACCTCTTTCCACTCACAATTTTTGCTTCATTTGCAGATATCAGAAGATCAGAGGAATTGTCGCTGCTGAAGCCTCCGGATGATTCCTCCAAGAAGAAGAAAAAGAAAGACAAGAACTCACCTCAGGATGACATCTGGGACATCTGGGATTCACTCAGTGGAGGACCAGGAGGAACAGGTACTGCAACGCGCATAGCTAAGCTAAATTATAACAATAATAAATTATAACTTCATTTTTATTCAGTTGATTCAATATAAAGCAAACTGTATTGGCGATGAGAAAAAAAAACTTCTTAAGTAGAAATACTTTTTTTCTTGTTTTTGTGTTTTGATTGGTTTCTGTTGTTGTTTTAATTGATAGGCTTGATTTATTGTTTATATTACATTTCAGTATAGATTAAATTTGATTAATGAAACCTACACAGTTCTACTGATGCACTGGCCACCAGACCAGAAAATGGGTCATTAGTCGTTCTGACAACAATTTTCTCTATATGTCAGTATAAAAATTGTCAAATAAATCTAAGTTAATGAGGTAAAATCTGAGGACTCATCTCTGATTAAGGGGTCTGATTGCAGTTATTGTAAGAGTCTGAGTAAACAGTGCTCAGGTCCAAGGGAAGTCACAAGACCCTAAATTTATAGGTGTTGTCAAACTCAAGTACTAAAAACCTGCTTTCAAGGTTCAGGCAGGTGGGATTTCAAGCATAATGATTTCATTGAATAGTCTGCATCCTGTTGGTCTGGATGGTCAATTGTCATGCTGGACATTATGGGTTGTTATTCATAGTCTAAAGTTTCTGACAGTTTGGTTACTGAATATCAGTTATGGACACATGTTTAGCCCCCATGAGGACAATATTTTTATGTCTACTCTTGCTGGAACATGAGAAGAAGTAAAAAATATATGGTGCAGGGCTTTAAATGTTAATAGCTAACAACAGTTCAGGGAGACATCTAAAAAGTTGAAAATACATTCAAGCAGCACAACGACTTGAAGCTAAGTCAAAGGACTTTCTTTAGAAACAGGATATCTGCAACAGATGATGTGGCCCCAACGGACCCTTGGTATCTGCATTTTTATGAAACTCAGATGAGAATCATTTGAAAAGCACACAGGACTTGTGCTCATGTTAAAATATCAGTTTGAGTTTCATTTGAAGGAATGTTTGTCGTCTAGCTGTTGTGGTCTTCCATCAGTGCTTTGAAAGTAACTTTCCTCCCGGTGGGACAACTGCATACTGTTTTACAGCTTACAGAACTGCAGCGGACATCTTGGCAGAGGCTACTAATTCAAGAAAGCATTTATCGAAAAGAAAACGAAGGAGTGACCAAGGAAAAGACCAAACAAAAGTAAATCTTGGAGAGTGTCTAAAAACATCTTAACATATATGCCTATAGGGAAAGTCAAAGAAGTAAAATTCGCAAAGGTTTCTTTGTGCCGCTTTAAAAAATCCCGCTCTAGCTTGTAACAAGGGCACCACCCAAAAAACAAACATACGAACAAACAAATGGAAGTAGCCCCCCCCACAATGTACCTCACTTTGTACATCTTAATTTTATAATAACATGTACACTTTTTGCACAGTACTGTGTTCTGAGGTCTTACAGGGGAAATTTTTCATAGACGACACCTGATTTCTATCTGTATGACCAATACTTTTAATCCTGATGTTGAGTTCCAGTATAGATTCCACAAAATCTTCAAACCCCTCTGTGACTGATGGTCAGAATGCCAATGCCCTTGCCTTTGGCTGCTACATGTCCCACATAGCACCCAAATCAAATGGTCCCTTCAGTTGGTGGGCCCAGAGTCCCTCGAACAAGCCTTCCCTCGGGCCTGGCTCCAGGGTGGGACACTGGTAACCCATGCCCAGCCAAGGGACACTGTGCTCCTTGAGTTTTCTTCTTCAGGTGCATCTAATTGAATCAGTCTTGATTTGGCCTGTCCCCTTGGACGACTTTGCCTTATAAAAAATGCAACTTATGCAGTGTACTGTGTTGTGGCATTTGACCAAACACAGTTTTTATAGTTAATATCTGATTTCTGTATGGGAGGTGTTTTGGGCATGTGCAACCAGGCAGATGCCCTGGGGCAGATGCAGGGCACGGAAATGGCTTGGAAATTCCTCTGTGTTTGTCTGGAAGAACTACAAGAGGTGGTTAAGATGAAGAAGACCTGCTTTATTTTTGTCTTGCTTTGCATACCTTATTATTTTCTCGTAAGTCTCGTAAGTTTTGACTGTTTGTTTTTTTTTTTTGTTTGTTTTTTTGGTTTGAATTCTTTCAAATTACCTCTGACAGGAAATTCAATTTATGTTATGCTGGGTCTTTTAGACCCTTACCATAATTATTTATCCTTAATGATCTCCAAATAAGGTCCCATGTACAGTAAGACGATGACAGCAACATATGACCCAGAAAACGGAATGCCGATGTCTGCCACCAGCCTTTGGTTTGGAGAAAACCCCTTAGCAGACTGTCAGCCAAACCTGCCGCCTGCTGATCTGGCCAAGATGTACGAGCCGCTGTCACTTGTGGACAAAGCAGTCAACAATGCAGGGTAGAGTAAAAGAAATATAAACTCATTATATAGTTTTTGTTTTGTTGTTGTTTTTTCTTAACTTTCATCTGTATGTTTATTATGGACGACAGGTGGCTGGATTCATCTCGTTCTCTCATGGAGCAAGACATTCAAGATAATGACAAGCTATTGCTTCGCTTCAAGTACAACGTCTTCTTTGATCTCAACCCGAAAGTAAAAATTATGTACTCCTCACAAAAAAATAGATAAAATATGGAAAGCATAGTTGGAATTTTTTTTCATCTAAACGTGAGAGCGCGTGTCTGTGTGCATTTCAGTATGATGCTGTCAGGATAACTCAGCTGTACGAACAGGCTCGGTGGTCCATCCTGCTCGAGGAGATAGACTGCACCGAGGAGGAAATGCTGATGTTTGCTTCATTACAGGTGAACCGCCATAACAACACAGCTGGTGAAGGAACCCTAAAAAAAATTTACTTTCATTTAAGATGTATTATTGAAGTTAAAGCCCTGTACACTAACCTTAAACCATGAGTATTTTACTGATACTGTTTCACTAAATACAGACAACCTGAGTACCGCAAAATGGTGCTATTTTTATCTGCTAGGTGGCAATAACATGTGACATTCGGGACTTTTCGTGGGCTCAAACATTTGGGGTAAAGAAATCAACAAGTAAAAGCAAATAATACAAATCAGTGTGGCATATATGCCATGAATATATGGAATTTAAATTCTCATTTAATTTTCACTCAGAGAGTTAACTAAATAAAAATGTAAATCCGTCTCTTCCTCTGGAAATCTCCCCAAAACAATTCTCTGAAGGGGACAAGATTGTTGCATCCAGGTTTGTTTGGCATGGGAAAAAACCCAGAGGGAAGTTTACAACACTACAAAAGAGGAGGGAGGCCTGCAGACTTTTCCTATAAGGATTACTTTTAAGTAGCTCACATTAGACCACCTGTGAATCTACGCAATCCAACCTTTCAAGATGAACTTACATAACTAAGAAACCCTCCGGTGCAGGTGATGTTAAATCATCAAGATTTATAATAATAAATCCATGAAAAGCTTTCATTAAAAATGGGGTGTGCTGTGAAAGAGAAATACAGGTCAGAGATAAACTGAGAATTATTATATCCTTCCCACTTCACAAACAAATGTATAGTTTTGGCTCTCTTATGTCTTTCTTCATATTAAATCTAGAAATTAATCAAATCTGTGTACTAGCAAGGGCCTCCACTCAATTTTTCCTTTTTCCTTTCTATTATTACAATACAACTCAGGTGTCTGGTGTTCAGTATAAAATGTACAAGATAATTACTATTCAAAAGACGAGTAATTATAAGGGTTATACAATTGTGGAAGAGTCTTGTTATTTTCTTGAGTGAGAAAAAAAACCTATTCTTTATTTCAGCTTAGAACGGGGCCGAGACTGTTTGGAAATCCATGAAAGGACATGTCAGGACCTGAGGAAACTCCCACTGGAGAGGGACAGGAAAAGACATAAGGAGAAAAACGCAGTGGCAGAAAACCCAGTTTAGCTGAAATTATAGCTCCCCAACAGCAAACGGCTTTAAGAAGCTAACGATTACCAATGGTTTGACATTAGGAGTTTCCTGTGTCTTAATTCCAGTCCTTCCTCTGCTCATATTCTGAGACAGGAATTCAGAAATCATAGTGAGTCAAAATGAGTGTTGCAGTCACCTCCACTTTGGTGCAATAGCCGAGACACAGGGCTGAACTCAAGCCCTTATCTGACTCATACCAGGCTCATGTATAACCACTATCAATCACTTGTAAGAACGTCATGATGACTTGTATTTTTTAGTTGCAAAATGTTGGAGCTTTGCTTCAAGAGTTTTCTAAAAGAGGAACATTTTAACTTTTATTTTTTCTCCCGTCAGTATCACATTTGCAAACTGACCATGTCAAGCGAGCCCCTGGACAACTCCAATGAGCCAGAAATCGATGAAGTAGAAGCTGCCCTGTCGAACCTGGAGGTGACACTCGAAGGTGGACACTCAGACAGAATTCTGGCAAGTATTTTTGAGGAAAATCACAAGATCTTCAGCAATTGTTTTTAATCAGAAGATGCTAGGTAGGCGGATCTTCAGTGATTGCACATTGGGACATTGTGATGTCACGAGAAGACACAGGATAATTAACATTTGTTTGTTCTGCCTCCAGGAAGACATTACAGACATTCCAGAGCTGGCAGATACCCTCCGGCTGTTTAGGTAAACTCCCCTTTCACATAATTAGTGAGGAAAAGTCTCAGTTATCTGCCAGTGCAGTTTGCCTTTATCTTTCCTCAAACATTTACATGTAGATCCCACTTAGGCAGATGTCATCAGCGTTCAAGACAATTATAGAGCGAGATCAAGCAGTGATTATTTTGACAGATTAAACATGTCTGTAAGTTTTCTTAAATACCTAAAGAACTTTTACATTTCATTGTGTTAAATCAGGCCCAAGAGACTGACCCTGAAGCCATACAAAGAATACTGGTTTGTGTTCAAGGACACCAACATCTCTTACTACAAGAACAAGGAAGCGTCCAGCAGAGAACCAATAGAGCAGTTTCACCTTAGAGGTCAGTGATAAAGAGAAATGTGAAAAAGAGAGGCTTTGTGGCATCTCAGCAAAAGTTCCTGGTACTTTACTAATTAATGTATATATATATTTGGACAGAAAATAAGGCCAGCCTGAATATTCACGGTCAGATTCAAAATTAAAGATTTTACCTCTAATAGGATTCTAGTGAATGTATTACTATGTGGTAAGATGCTTTGACTCAACAGGCTGTGAAGTCGTCCCTGATGTCAACGTCACAGACAAGAAGTTTGGCATCAAGCTCCTGCTCCCAGTCGCTGATGGGATGAATGAGGTGTACATCCGTTGTGACAATGTAAGACCCTGCTACCCAACTGTGTCAGAGTTATAAATCCCTCTCTGCCTTAACTGAGAATTACGGAGTACATTTTATCCTGTACTTTCCCCTGTTGGTGCAGGAAACACAGTACGCTAAGTGGAAGGCCGCATGCATCCTCGCCTCCAAAGGCAAGACAATGGCTTACAGCTCCTACAAATCAGAAGTGAAGAACATCCAGGCTTTTCTACAGATGAAGAGCTTGGCGCCCCCTCCTGGTCAAGCTGCTCCTGACCTTGAAGCTATGGAGATGAACGCAGAATGTTTTGTCTCCCCGCGCTACGCCAAAAAACACAAGACCAAGCAGGTTTGTTTGAGAGATACTTAAAACATCCTTGACATCTACCAGCTATGATATTATTAATAAAAATCTGCCTCTCATGGGTGCACCAAGCTGACGGCACGAATCCTGGAGGCGCATCAGAACATAGCAGGGCTGTCTCTAATGGAGGCCAAGATGCGCTTTATCCAGGCCTGGCAGTCACTTCCAGAGTTTGGAATCAACTACTACATTGTCAGGTTAAAAAAACAGACACACACAACAGATGATTCTTTGAACAGTTACTTTAAGAGTGATGTTTTTTTTATCTGTGCCTCAGATTCAAAGGGAGCAAAAAGGATGAAATTCTGGGGATTTCATATAACCGCATGATTCGTCTTGACATGTCCACCGGCCTGCCCGTCACCACCTGGAGGTTTGCCAACATGAAGCAGTGGAATGTCAACTGGGAGATAAGACAGGTGAGGGGTGGCTCCTCATTAAAGAAAAGACATTTCTGGAGAAGTCCCTTCATATGGCACCAACTCAGACAACTCATACGTACTTAACCTGTTGTATGTATCTTTCAGGTGACAATAGAATTTGACCAGAGCGTGAGCATAGCCTTCTGCTGTTTGAGCTGTGACTGCAAGGTGGTCCATGAGTTCATCGGCGGCTACATCTTCCTGTCAACACGATCTAAGGACCAGAACGAAACTCTAGACGAAGAACTGTTCCTTAAACTTACAGGAGGCCAAGAATGACCAAAAATATGAGCCGTTCTATCTTGTCATGTATTTCTTTCTTTTTTTTTCTAATATTTTATAGTGATAAAGTAAAGCGGCAGTGTTGCCAAAAGAAAACTAATACTGAAGCAACTGATAGAATAACAGATTTTCTGTCATGGTTCTGTCATCAGATTGTTTTGTCATTAAACATAAAGAAAAAAGTGATGCTGATGTAAATATGTAGTTAGTATTTGTTTCTAGGTGAGAAACTGATATTTGTGAGCAGTTAGCTTTTATGTCCTTTCAAACAGTAAAAAAAAAGAAGAAAATAGTGTTTTTTGCATTGAAGAACCTTTGTTCAAAACTGAGTTTCTGCACTGACTGTTAAAGTCATCTTAATTTCCAAACTGTGATGAACTTTACAATAATGAAAAGATAAAAATACCACACTGTGTAATTGCAAAGAGACATTTAATCTGTTCTCTGCAGACATACTTTTACTCCTGCCACACAGTCTGAAAAGGAAATATTTAATAATCGCTGCAATGTTTAGGATTTTTTAGCTTCATGAAAGACACTAATTACATCATTAAACTGATATATTTACCAATACATTATGACATATTCACTAATTAACAGAATGCACTGCACACCAGTGAGGTTTTTAACAAGACTTTTGGAAACAAAATTAAAACATAATAAATTTCACCATTGTTTGCTTCACTTTTCTTTTGGGAATTTGTCTAAAATAGGAAATTTTTCATTTATTATCAGATTTTACTGAAATTCCCCTGAATGTTTTCCTTCTGTGTTTTCTAGTACAAGCTCTACCTTATCTAAAAGTAATTGTTAGTTTTCCTTGTTAAACTCAGTTTTTACTAAGTAGGCGATCTTAATCTCAAACATAGAATTTTAAATGGCCTTCATTCATTTATTTTATGAAGTACATTTTGCATTCCTTTTACTTGCATGCAGCACAGTAGCTTGGTGGTTTCCACTGGTGCTTCATAGCTCCAAGGCTCCAAGAACATGCATGTAAGCGTAACTGGTGAGAGGGGCGGGAGTGGTTGATGGTCTAGGCCGATGTCCTTTCTTTTTGGGAAAAAGTGGATATTCATGCCTTCTGTTTTCATTTTTTTTTTCTCAACTGTTCAAATTGATTTAATCATTTTTGAAGCTATGAAGACTATTATTTCTTACGGGAAATGTTGGAGACAACATCCAAGTGAGTATTTAAGCGATTTGGTTAGTGAAGGTCCTGTTTGTCAAAGTCTGCTTTATTGTCAGTTCTACTACATGTGGAGTACATATCAATAATCCAAATTGTGTGAAAAATAAAAAACTACAATACAAGTCAGGTTAAAAAAACCATTAAAACAATGTCACAAACAAAACACTTTCCATCACTGTTGTTGCCTGCAGTGACCAGATCAGGCATGTGCACACGTAGATAGACTCCAGGTGGTACTCAAGTCCCTGCCTTTGATGTAAAAACTATGATTTGACTTTGAAAATTTTGCACATTTTGGCAAACTATGTTTCAAAGTGCTTTATAAGTTGATTTAAGTTGAGAATAGAGCACAATAGTGAAAAATTCTCAAATTTATGACAAAATATTGATGTTCTAATGAACATCTGCTGACTATATCTGATTGTATGGTTGTAGAAATGAATGACAGTAATTAAAATAAGTAGTAACTATATTAATTATACAGCATATATCATTTAAATAAGTGTGCCCTTTTGTCTTGGCTGGAGAACCTGCACATGGTCCTTTACAAGTCTTTCAAGACATTCATTAACTCAAATTTTCAAGACTGTAAAGAACTAGCATTTTTTTTTAAATAAAATCTCAAATTTCACAACATTTGCAACTTTCATCATAAAATTTAGATTTTTTTTTTTTTTTACAAAAATCACAATTTTTTTTCTTGAATGATCATAAAAAAATGTAAAAGGTTCAAATGTCAAATTTCACAATATCACATCATCTTTTCACAAAAAACGTCATCATGAAATATCAAGTTTCACAAAAATTGTGACAAAAAAATGAGTTTTGTGCCAAACTCACTTTTTTTTCAAGTAAAATCACAAATTAAAAAATTTAGGCCTATATATTTTGAAAAACAATGTTGACTTCAACAGCTAAGACTTTTTCTTCTACAATCACAGATGTCACAAAAATGTGACTTCTTAATTTAAAATTATATTTCTTTTGTTTGAAAATATCAACTTTTTTGCACCATTTTGAAAAGTCATAAAATAGTAATTTTCTTCTATAACCTCAACTTTTTTTACCCTAAGATGAAAAATGTTAGTTAAAAAAAAAAAGTAAATAAATAAATAAAAATGTATTTTTACAAAATCACGAGTTTTGACGGAAATTAGCAACTTTATTGTGTGTTTGAAATATTTTTCATACATATGTTAAATCATGCTTTTTTAACGAAAACCAGCTGACAAAATGTTGATGTTCTGATGAACTGAACATCTGATGGATATCTGATTCGGCTCAAGCTTTACCACTTTCTGATGTCAGTACCAGCGACTGTATAATAATAGTCAGTACCGTCTCAAACTCTCCAGAACAGCAGGGGGCAGTATTCACCTATAACGCTGGTTCGCAAACTGTTATTAAGTGAAGCAGAAGAAGATTTGCTTTCGTTTAACCATCATGCTGGACAAGATACGGGAAAGCTAACACGTGGGAGTAAGAACTTGGTGTATTTTGACTTTCCTTCATGACAAATTAGTGGCTTTTCAACTGTGACTCGTCGAGGACAGGTGTGTGTAGCTGTCTGAAGTGGAGAGCTGCTTCATGATGGCGGATAACAGAGATGATGATGATGAGTACAGAATCAAAAAGGAAGACTATGTTGTGTTGAAACGAGAAGAAATCTACAAAGTGGTGCAAATTCAGCCCAAGAAGTAAGTCTAAATTATAAATGTGGTCAGATCAGCTAAACGCGAGCCACAGTTTATGAATAGTTCATCATTTTTTTAATGAGACTGAGCTGAAAACTTAAGTGTCCAAATGTGTCCGGTTCACTTCCAGAAAGGTGATTTTTGAGAAGCAGTGGATGTCCTTGGACAATGTAGTGGGATGTTTGTACAACACCACATTTGAGATTGTGTCTGGAGGGGTCCTGAAGCCCCTGGAGGTCAAGGACACCGAGAGCCTCACAGGTGTGTAAAACGTCACACAATTCCTATGAATGTACTTTCACATGCCACTTATATGTATTAGGTACAACTTGTTTGTTATGGTAACAATTTCCCATTGGGGTTTAATAAAGTAGTTGTGATTCTGATTATGCAGAAGATGGGTACACTGTTTACATAAATACTCAGTTAGGCTGTGGTGTTTAAACCATGTTAAATGGTTTTAAGGAGCCCAAAGTGTGACATTACATCACCAGCAGCCTGAACTGTTGGTACAAGACAGGATGGAGGTTGTTTATACAGCATTATAGAAATCAATCAATCAATATCCTTTATTTAACCAGGTCAAAAAAACAAAACAAACCTCAGTGAGTTTTAAAATCTCTTTTCCAAGAGTGACCTGGCCAAGATGGTAGCATAAAAACAGAATGGTTACACCAAGCACACAAGACACAAATAAAATGCAATCAACAAGTACAGTCACATGATCCAATTAAGCACATTTCCCTGTCTTTTATAATTAATTTGAATTCCCCCAGAGAGACACAATGTGTTGGTTTCAAGTCCTTTTACATGTTGTTCCAAGCATACAGGGCAAAAAATTGAACAGACTTTTTGCCCAGTTCAGTTCTGTTTCTCGGGACCTGCTTCTGTAAATGTAATTATAGTTTTCTGTGTATGTTTGAACACAAATATGAAGGCAAAAGTCCA
>JBAMYA010000017.1:740885-752063 GCA_037176975.1 Arrhamphus sclerolepis
CTTACTCTGTCTTTTGCAGACAGCAAGATGTAGGATGTAGGATGTAGGCTATAAGGCTAGTTAACCTCAGCATAGCTGCCCGTCACTCATTAACTTAGCTGAAACTCCCCAAATGCAGGGTGGTGGGTTCATAATGTTCACAATGGTCTTTTACTGTTGGTTTAACCATGGATAAGGTAATGGCTGTCATGTTCATTTATTTTCAGCAATGTTCCTTGTTACACGTTCATTGCTGGATTTAGGGAAAAACATCAACCAATATTGCATATCCATAATTATTATAATGGATATAAATAAAGAATACTTACACCGTGACGTAAATTAGAAGTGTAACACACAAAAAAAGTATTTTTATGACTATTTTGAATTTTACTCGAATACAAATACAAACCACCCCCCACCCCTCCCAACAAATACAAATACACATAGAAATACCGGCTACTTTGCACACCCCTAGTATCAGCTAATGACACCATAATGACTTGTGAGCATGGTTTCTTGAGTTTTTATATGAGATGTTGTTTGGTGTTGTAGCCAGCACCTTTTGGCTGACAGTGGTATTGCAATTTAAGGCATTTCCACACTGGCTTTAGTTTGATGATTCAATGACTGGCTCTGTTTTTAATACATAGTCTGTTGTGACAACATCAGACTTCAGAAACATTATCATGTAAGCATTGCCCCAGGGTGGTGATCAGCACATAATTGTTATTTTTCATCAGAGTGCAATGCAATGAACATTTTCACCTGCATGAGATAAGTATGGTGCCAAAATGACCTGTGAGTGGTATATGTCCTGCACACCTTCAGTGGGCTTCATTTCAGAGCTGTTTTTCTCTTCTTGAGCCTGCCTGTTTGGGAAATACTTTCCTTTCATTGATGAAAAGATACACAGCATTCAGAGATGAAATTACTTTCCAAATGGCCTCTGACTCACCATCTCTATTCCCAGTGCTCTCTCGCTCTCCACCTCCCTCCTTCACCACCACTTCCCCTCCCTACACCTTCTTTTGTCCTTGTAAAAGTTCTATCTATTGTAACCGTATCCACCTCTAAGCACTTCAGACAGCAGACAAATCAGCTCAAGGGCAACTGCCTACTCTTGTGATGCTCATAAACAGACTATTTGTCCAGGGTTTACCAAGCACCTTACCCACTGAGCCAGTGTGGGTGCTTGTGGACATTGTTGTTTGTACCGAAATAGAAATTCACTGCTGCTGGATGAGGGTGGATTCAGGTCTGCAGTCTCCAGTGCAAAATACCAGTTTGAACAGGAGAAAAGATTGTCATGTGGATGAAAATGAACTATAGTGACTCACAAAGGCAATTTTTTATATAGTGTGATCTGATCCTCTGTGTACAGTCTCCAGCAAAACTAAAACAGGTGTCACCTCAGCAGAGTTTCTCTGAATGCAACACTCCCTGACTGTGTGGGACATGACCATCAGCACATTCCTGGAGAGCTGGATCCCCAGAAGCAACAATTCCTCCTTCCTCTCTTCCCTCCCTTCCTTCCTGCCGCCCTCGTGTCCTCTCCTTCGCTTCCGTGGATTGCATCACTTGTCTGCCTCTTGGCCTCCCCTGCTTAGACCCTTTAATCACATGTGGCAGATACACAAGTAAATCTGTGCACACCACAATCAAACACACACACATCCACTGTGGGCAGAAGGCACCCTCATCAGTCCTCACACTGGTTTTGTGGCTTTAGTTGGAATTTTATGGTTGGTTGGAGCAGAGGATTCTGGAGGTTTTCCAGCTGCCCTCCAAAGCCTCTTCTCTTCTCTAGCTTTTTTTTGTTCCTTCCCTTCTTCTTTTCCTTCTCTTTTCTTTTCCTTCTCTCTTCCCCCCCTCCTTGCTTTTATCCATTCGCCCTCCAGGTCAGAAATATCCTGCGGTTTAGGTTTGATCCCCTTGGATATGCCTTTGCTCTCTCCCTCTCCCTGCCCCTCCCTTCCTTTTGGTCTTGCTTGTACTCACTCAAATACACACACACACACACACAAAACACACTTATTGTAAGTATTTTACACTACACTAAGCATTCCCATACAGGAAACACATGGTGGGATCAGCATAGGAAGCTCTGTGTGCCTTGCAACATACTTCACACACACCACACACACACACACAGTTCCACTCATGGTGGGTCAACAAGCAATCCAGTATGTAACATTAAGGAAGGAAAAAGCTGTCATAGCGTCAGGAACTGGAGTTGTCATCAGTTAACACTGTATTAATCTCAAAACTGTGGATTCCATGAAATTAAAAATGAGTAATCCTTAACTTCTCTGTGTGGAGTCACAGTCAGTGGACCACACTGGCCCCAGCCAGGTTGACACTGTTCCTGTGGATTCACCTTTTCCCTGAGTTGTGCAACATGGCAGAGGCCCAGCACTTGTGTAATAGTGAGGGAGCTGGCTGACTGAAAGAACACCACTTCAACCAGTCATCCTGCACTCATCCATAGGTTAATGGAGAAAAACAAAGTCTTTTCCAATTAAAGTCCTGATCCGCTCTTATGTGTGCAACAGTCATAGCCACATATTGTTTGGTAAAAGTTTTTTTTGACATGAAACAAATTGGATCTTATACTTAACTTAGGTTCGAGTGTTCTGAGGAAAACTTTTCTTTTATCCTCAGGGAGTTGAGATTGAGTTGGTTTCAATTTTAGTGAAAACTTTGCAGAAGTTTCTTGAGGAAAGTTTGGGATTTGAAACTTTGAAATTGTGTTGACTTGATGGATTGGAAACAATAAATAAATATTAATAATTAAGTATGAGGAAATGAACATTTTCATGTTGTTGTTTTTTTTTTATCCTCAAGGCACCTGCTGACACTTCCTTTTTTTCTTTTAGTGCTCTCTACTAACCTTGGCATGCTCAAAGTGTAAAAAATGTTTTGATTATATTTATTTTCTCTTGAAAAACTTGCAAAATCAATTTAACTTTAAATTGTGAAATCCTGACAGATGTCTAAAACAAAAGCATAAAAGGACAATGACCTATATTGTTGCATAATTAGGGGAAGAATTTAATCAGAATTATCAATCAAGAGTATCAACAAAATTATGTTGATCATCTGGGCAACGCCACCACTGCTACAATGGTGAGTTTGATAAATCTGCATGGTCTCCATTCACATTACTTCAAAAATCAAGTCTTATTGGACTCTTTCTGGTGGTGTAATGTTTCCCAAGCTTTGCCCTTGAAATCAAGTAGTTTGGTGCCCTAACCAAACAGAAACAAAAATATGTCTAAAAACACTTATAATGAAATGAAAGGACTTTCCCATATGAGAATAAAATTTTTGCTAAAAGTCATAAAATTGCCGCTTTTGGCCATCATAATGCTTCAACTCATTTAGGTCATTTTACCCACTGAGCAACACAGCCTCTCTGAAATTTGTGAAACTGCTGTGAAGCATTGATTTATTATTGATTTTTTGACTATTGATTTCTGCTGTGAAAGAAAAAATTCTCCTTTTTTGTGCTCACTCAGTTGTAACAACTGACTTTGAAACTTGCATTTTGTTTTTCATGGCTGTATGTATTCATTTTCAGTTGCTATTGGTTGGGTTAAGACATTAAAATTTATTAGCTTGAAATCATGAAAATACAGCATTAACAGACACACAAATACAGTTGTAACACATACAAAACCTCTCATTCAGTGTCAGGATGGGCTCCAGCCACCTAACACCTAAACAGGATTGATAGATGGATTCATGAATGGATAAAAAAAATCTTCCTCTTTCTAGCTTACACATTTTAGTTGCATTATTCCACACTTGTTTCTATCGTGCCCCATGTAACATGGTGGTCATTGGGTCATTTCAGTTTCTATCAAACCAGGTTGTACCTGGATTGTTTTTTTTCTTATAAGTTCAATTTCACAGTTTCATTTTGCGTCCTTTGTTGGCACACTGCTGACACACTGTTTTTTGAGAAACAACTACATGTTGGAGATCAATGAGATTGCAGTCTCTTCACATAACATTGCTCTCAAGTGTCACTGGCTCTGAAACATTTTACAGGATACCCATATAATGTTAGATATATTCGTATTATATACCAAGACTGAGTTCACTGAGTCAGCTCAAAGAGTGACTATTTTTTTTAATAAGTTGTTCAATAAATCAGAAAAAAGGAAACAGAAGATGGGCATGCTGCACAGCTAGAAAGACTTTTGCGACCACGTATGGGCTTTTAATCTCTATGACCATTTTCCACATACAAGGACTCCCCAGCACGCTGAATACCCTGCTGATATATCTGAGCTTGAGCTGAATGAATTCCAGGCAGGAGCTTTGAAAAGGATTGGTGTCTCAGATTGATGCTTTCATGGGGAATAAGAGAGACTCTCCCAGTAAAATAAACCACAAATACTTCTCAGGGAAACCTGCACCCCGCTGCTCGGTTTCAGCTTGTTGACACAACTGCTCGAGACAGATTGTTTTTCAAATATGCAACCGGTTGTCAAATATACAGTGTCAAATTAACTTCAAGGTTGCCTCCCAACAGTCTGTGTTCTCCATAGTGCATTTGTTCATTTTTTTTGGGTAGTCTCCCAGAAATAAAGGAGACCACAGATATGAAAATACCGACATGAAGTGAAGTCCAACAATAAAACCAAATGACTCAACCTAGTCTGCAGGCAGACGTTTTCTAATATGGCAAGAGATATTTTAAAATTAATACTTTCACAGCATGTTCACTTTTCTTTCTGATATACTGCCAATTATTTGACTTCTGTCAGCCTTGAGATAGAAAAATGGGTACATTAAATGAGGTGTTACCTTGTTTTGAGTGGCGAAATAAGGGTATTTTCTGTGACAGTAATGCCAAGCCAACACCAGATCTTGGTTTCTGAGCAATACCCTTTTGACTCTTAAAGGTTTGAATCAAGGCTACTGGACTTCTTTTCCTTCATTCTTTCAAATGTTTCTACTTCCATCCAGAAGGCTTTGCCAGTTCAGAATTGACAAAGCCTTCTCGGTGGAAGCATATACCCTTTTGACTCTTTGTAGATCACCACAAAATCCAGATAAACCCGAGAAATACAGCTTTATTTTAAGAGCTGCCATTTTGGTTTAGTGTGAACCCTGCTCTGCCTCAACGTCCTTTTGAAAATGTCCAAAAATGGAGAGGAGAGAGGGAAAAAGAGCATGGGGGTAGGGAAGTGATTTGACAGGCTGTTCCAGTGATGAGACCCATGACTGACACATTTACTGTGGAACAAGACAAGTATGTGAATGTGTGAGAGAGATAGAAACGGACACTGAAAGGATGAGATGGAAGTAATGCCTCTCTCCCTCACACACATACAGACACTGAATCATGTACAGATATCTCTTTTTGTCAGCTGATTAAAGTCACAGGACCAAAGCGCCACTTTGCTAATTTCATTCAGTCCTGCCTGGGTAAAGAACTGCAGTCTTTTCCATACCCTGACTTCAAGCATTGCTGCAGACTCTGATTTGTCACTTTCCCCTAAATGAGCTCTCATCTGATCTGCTGCCATCAAAATGGCCCTCTGTCTGAGGCAACTGCCACTGTTTGTCCATATTATAAAGATTACAGGGCCATCTTCTCTGGTGGGGTGGTGTTAGATGAGCTGAGTGTGGAGGAGATTGTCAGTGGAGAAGAGAATGATTCATTGTATTTCTCTGTAATTCAATGATCCACCATTCACCGTGGGCATGATGGTGAGATCATCTCCCAACAAAACCTGCAGGTTTTGGAACTGAGCTGTAGGATAATGGTGTTGAGCTTTAAAAAATTATCATGCTGGACATCTTTGCCGATTTAACCTTGTTACCTACAAAATATATTTCTGTAATTCCAAATTTTCCAGAAAACTGTTTTCTAAAACTGACCTTATATGTTAAGAAACATTGTGTCGTACAAGCTGCATCTGGTTCCCATTTATTTCAGTGAAAATCATTCAGCATGAAGTTGCAAAAACTTTCCTCGAAGAGGTAATGAATCACAAGAAACACCTTCCTGTCTTTTTTCACTTCCATTTTTTTGTTGCATTCAGGGACACACAGGCACGTATGACTGCTTATGTATGTTGTTTTAGGTTTCCTCATATTTTGATTGCATGCTCTCAAATCTCAAATGTCACCATTTCATTCCATGTTTCAACATGCATGACATTTCAAAGCGCCTACACACCTTTGTTTTTGGATGAGGATATTTAAAACTTACAAAAGTCTTCAGTTGGAGGTTTGAGGGTTGGTGGTGAAATCAGTCTAACAAAGTTCAACCTAGGGACTTGAGTTTGCATTCCCCCTGGGCCATTGTTATTACACTTTTGTTTCTCTTTCATTTTGCTTTGTAAGTTGGTACACAGTAAAATTAAGGAAATAATTGTAGTTTGGTTAAAACACTCTGCTATGGTTAAAGCAGTGAGCCCAGCAGCAGCAGTAATAGTCTGTGTCTGTTTCAGAAGGTGAAGGGATATTTGTTGAATTCTGTCAAAGTATCATGCAAGCTGAAAAATTATGGCAAAGAGATATCCTGTGAATTAAAGTGTAACGGCCATGGGTCCTGGCCAAGGGTTCTTATGAGACACGTTGGGATTGAGAACAGCCAGAACTTATCATGTAGACATTGTAACAATTACACTAATAAAAGCAGTGTTGTTGAGGTGTGAAATTCTTTTTTCTTTTTTTCCCTTTTCTTTTTCAAAATGATACTCTTGATTGAAACTTACCTGATCTGAAGCCAACTGGTAGTCTGTAAAACTAACGCTGAACATCAGATCAACGCAGCATCCGCAGTGATGTCTAGAAAGTAATGGTAAAAACAGAGCTTAAGCAAAGACAAAGCTGATCATCTTTTGGTCATTATATATTCTTACCCTCACCTACAGTCAAGCGCTGTGAGCAAAGTAAGACTTTCCACATTACCTCCCTTCAAGGTAATATAAGGAGTCCAGTCATTCAGAAGGTCTCTAAGAGTAAAGCTTCTGCTCCTTGTCAAAAAAAGCCCGCTGAGGTGGTTTGAGCATCTGTCTAGGATGCTTCTTGGATTCCTTCCAGGTGAGGTATTTCTGACATGCCTGACTGAGAGCAAACCCCGGGGCAGACCCAGGATATGCCAGAGAAATTTTACCTTTAAGCCAGAGAAACTGGGCAAAAAGACTTGGGATGGATGGATGGATGGATGGATGGATGGATGGATGGATGGATGAAGAGATGGAATAGATGGATACATTTATTCCACATAAGTTGTGGATTTGTGAAAGATAGATGAAAGTCGTCTTCAATACTTCACATACGTCATTCTGAATTTTCTGAAATTCAAACAGATCAAACCCAATTTAAGTTCAGTTTTTGTTATTGCTTCCATAAATAAGCTCAACAACCGTCAGCCAGTAATGCAGGTTAGCTGATTAGTTTTCAGCCTCATAACCACTCTCCAAGTGCACCTAAATCTCTTGCAGAACCACAAAAGACAGTCTGCAACTGTAACGCTTGTCATAGCAAAGAAGGACTTAGTATAATTCAAGACTTTGGAAAAATCAATGTATCTTTAATTTCATAAAAAGGAAATGTCTTAGGAAAAAACAAACATTCTTTATGAGAAAAAAATAAACATAAAAAATATATTCCCCAGGTTCAGCCTGTTTGAAGAAAGTCTACTTTCATTCCTGCTGATAGGGTTTGCAATTTGATCAGATCTTTAAAAAAAATATCTAATACTGATGTGTATGATTATTTATTTATTTATTTATTTTTATTTTTTTCATAGCAAAGACAATGATCAGAAGACTGGGTGAGACTGAAAATAACCCACCTGTATGCCTCCTTTACTTTTCAGTGAAGTCTAGAAACTGTTTCGGGTCAAATGTCAGTTTCTTTTAGCACTTCATTAAATGGATACAGTGGTGTTGTAACACTGTGAATTCCTGTTTGACTTTGTAAGGCAGTGGAAGAGTTAGTGAATGGGGTCACCTTGAATTTGCCACTGCAGTCCAAATCAGTGAGTCAGAGAAGGCAATCTTTTTCGCATTTGTCCAGAGAGTCTCACATCAGAACACAAAGAAGCAATTTACCCTCTCAGCACTGCGTAAAGTAAATACACAGGCTGTAGTCAAACCCTCCCACCCACCCCAAAAAGAGAGAAGAAGAAAAGAAATCCCCTTTATGCCTTCCTTTGTGTGCATATTGCTGAAACACACAAGGACAGCAGGAAGACTACTAGGCACACAGGTATATGAAGCAAAATGATCTGGCTTGCTCATTACAGCTAAACATTATGTTCCCAGCGACACCAACAGAGCTAGGTTGTCATGGAAACCAAGCAGCATTGTCACAGGCTGTTTCTGTGTCTGTCTCTTCACGTTTGCTCCTCATCGGTGGTGGGGTGGGGGCACTCAGATCACTGATATTCTACACCACAAGGCTATGACTCATAGACATCATCTTTGGCTTGTGAAACAAAAAGGGGTGGAGAAAAGATGGTACACTCACACTCACAGAGCAGGACACAGGCTATTACAGGTGTGGAATACATACACAAAACATACATACATGTGTGCATTTTTCCAAATGTAAAAATGCATACCAGTGTTTCCTGTATTCTTCAAGTACATAATACTTAGAGTGTGTAAAAAAAACAGTTTGAACATTTAACATTTTCCCTTTTTCATGACATGACAGATGTGCAGCACGTCTTGTGCTTCTCATTTCTGAGTGGTAATGTCTCTGTGTTAGCTATGTCATCTGGACTGTTTCTTGCCCCCTCCACCTCCCCCCTTACATATCAGGTAGATTATATGCTTTAATCGCCCTTTAGTCCCACTGATCAGCTGATGTGCTCAGTGCATTTCCTGCTTATCTAGGCCACCAGATGTCAAAATCTGGGGCTGTATGGAAAGCCAGGGCAGCATCCTCAGAACCAGACAGAGCTAGAAGATGACTGATGAGAATGAGAATGCTGAACACAATCTGATCTGCAGCCGGGTATCAAGAGGGACAAGATGCATGTGCTTGCCAGAGATCTCTTTTAGTCACATCAGGTGATTTTCATTTGAGCTTTAGGACAGGGAGGCCACAGAAAGGCAAGCAATATCACATGCACTCATGTACACTCTGAAGTGCGAGGTAGAACAAAGAGATAAGTGACCCATTGCTACCTCTTTTAACAGCTGCTTCATCAAAGTCTCTCTTCTGGCAGTTCCTCATGTGCTTTCCTTCTACACGCAAAACTATGCTTACACACACACATACATACACTTGTCTCACAGCCATTAATCTATCCTGCCAGCTTATCTGGCTGCTTATCTCTTCAATCTTTTCCTAACTGGGATGGACACATACACTCCACCCCCATCTCTCTTTCCTCTCTTTTCCTCTTCAAACTGACATTAACTATACATGGCTTAGTACAGCCCACATGTGGATATATAGACAAAGGATAAAGAATGTTCAAAACATTTGATGGGATTTTATGTCACAGAGAAGATCTTTAATCTTGAAATTGGCTCTGCAGCAGCATCTTCCCTCACTTACTCTGGCTCTGCAGATATAGATCATGTACTCATCATTTTTATGAATGCAGCATTTTTTGAAATAACATTTATGACCAACAGACCTATAACATTTCATAACATAATCAAATTATGCAGTGATGTCAATCAGACCCATGTTGGTAGCCTGAGTCTTTGACAAGCTGCATTTTGTCACAGTGAAATCAATTGCTGCTGCTTAGGTCCTTATTTGTTGCTCTGGTTTCCCATATGTCCTGTTTTGTCATTTTCCTGAGTACAAAACTTTCATGAAGACTTTACTGTGTTTATTTTAGCAACACTACAGGAAGAATAAAATGGCAAAATACCCAGTGAGTGACTGATAGAAAAGCCAAACTCACATTTGTTTTGAAGAACACCAATCATTGTAAGTGGAGAGCCACTCAAACATTCATGTTTCAAAAAATTCTGCCTTTAGTTTGTCAAGTGGATCCGAAATAATATAGGCTACTTGTGTATTGCACCGAGATGACAGCACTAGTCATAGCACGTTGCTTTTGGAGCTTTTTGAAGACACGACCACTTCCAGTAAAGAAAGCAAATGTACCAATACAAGTGATACAGATTATTTATTTTATGTAATCTTTTACCTTTAAACAACTGTGGTGTTCATCACATAGATCCAAATCAAAGAAGCTACATCCCTTCCTGGCTGATATGATGTGGGTAAAGTGGCCGAAAGATCTCTCAGCAGAAAGAAGATGGAAGGTCCAGATTCAGCGTGAGAGGAAGGACAAAATGGAAAAGAATGTCAACATGCTGAAGATCACAAGACAATTTCAGTCATATCGACAAGAAAAAGATCAGCACTGATGTCTTCTTAAGTGGTACTTCTGTCCACTTTACCTGGAATAATTCTTCCGTAGTACTTGGGTAGCTCTATTCCCTTATACATTCCTTGAATAGCAATCCAAGATCTTTCAAAGAAATTATTTCAACAAGGTGACTATTAGTTTTGTGAATGAGCAAACACTGTCAAGTTGCAACACCAACTCTGGTCTTATTGTGTTTTCAGCATCTATCTGTTGTTGGAAGTGTTATTTTCTTGTATTTGTTCTGTACAAGTTACTCTTTTGTTGACGTGGCCAAAGCCTCATTGTTTAATGCGCTACCAGGCAGCATGATAGCTTGGTGATTGGCACTGTTGCCGCTCATGTTGAAGGTTCCTGGTTTGAATCTTGGCTGGGACCGTATAGTGTGTGGCGTTTGCCAGATCTCCTTGTGCTTGTTTGGGTTTTCTCCAAATACTTTGGTTTCTTTCCACAGTCCAAAAATACACATGCTAGGCTGATTGGTGATTTTAAGCTGCTTATAGGAGTGAGTGTGAGTATAGTGTATTAGATTGTCTATATGTAGCTCTATAACAGACGACCTGTTTTGAGTGCCCTTCTGTGTTTCACCCAGATAGCTGGAATAGGTTTCAGAAGACCCCTGTGAATCTAAATTGGGAGAATGTGTATTGATAATGGATGTTTATTACGGTAAAACTGAAGAGGAACAGCACAACATTATTGGACAAAACATGACAAAACCTACTAAGAATACAGTGAAATGTCAGGGAAGCAGAAAGCATGGCGGGGGGGGGGGGGGGGGGGGGGGGGGGGGGGGGGGGGGGGGGGGGGGGGGGGGGGGGGGGGGG
>JBAMYA010000017.1:752163-776878 GCA_037176975.1 Arrhamphus sclerolepis
TAAATACATCCATATACTCTCCTCCTTTTTTTCCCCTTTTCCTGCTGTCTGGAATCTCCACTGCTCACTTTGGATAATAATATTCAGGAACGTGACAATAATGCGGCCTGCAAGCAAAACCTGCTTGCCATATGCAAAATGCAGTTATGCAACTCAACTCAAGATTAAGCTGATAAGATTGCAGCGATGAGGGACAGCTGTATGATGTTTAAGGCTTCTAATTTCCATTTTGTAACCACTTTATGAAGCACAGTTAGAGGAAGTTTTCTGTAATAACTGCCAATGCAAATGTTCCCCCTTCACATTGCCTTTAGATGACCTACTGCTTTTTTTCCCCTCCTTCTTGGGTTATTCTTTGTTTTGCCAGTCAAACTGCAGCAGCGGCATGCATGTGACCTGAGGTGTGTTGATAGCCGTGAATAACTTTTCACGTGGCAAGAAAAATGTTTCCAACCTGGCAACAGAATAAAACTAATGTTCATCAACTCATTATTAATGGATAATGGTGACAAGAATAGAAAAAAAAGCATTAGAGCACACTTGACAGCATGTCTAGACACATCTGCAATACAAAGAGTACTGAAGGAGCTGTTCTGAAAACAAGCCAGTCTTTTTATAAGGTTTTTTGCGTCTCCTAGATTTATATGGCTCCATATGTATGGAAACCTGACAGAGCATCCTGTGATTCCCAACTCAGGAAAGCGCATAATAGGAAAATAAAAAGCATAAGCTCTTTTGGATCAGAAGAAACTTTTTCTAGTTTGCTAGAAAACATTTTCACCATATATTTTAGTGTCTGCACTGATGACATAAATTTAGAATAATGTAATATTTAAGATAACTTTTAGCTCAGATTTATAAGCACAAGAGGAACCAAAAGGTTCCTCTGTCCAGTATGGTTGGTCCTGTCCAGAAACAACATAGCTGCCTGTATCCAGCATCTGCATTAAACCATCTTTTCCAGGACTGTCAGATCTCGAGGCTACTCATTCCACTCTGGAGACTGTAGGTCTACATCGTTGTACGCCATTACCATGTCTTGTAATGTATCATCTTTAATGTGCATCACATAATGTGTTAAAGTGTTTGCTGTGCTAAAAAAGGGACAAAACAGAGCAATGAATTGACAATAAATTCCACATTTTATTGGACCCATGTGAGATGGAGGATTTACAGAATGATTTTTATCTGTACACCAACTACAGAATGGCTATTGCTTCTTGCCAAAGTGGAAAAACAGCCTTTGAGTTTTGCAGGTTCTTTGAGATGGTACTTCCCAATTGGGAGAAATTCTTCAAGACATCCCTGGATCTGTGTAATGACAACAGTTTTTTTTTTTACAGTTTAGTGATGTGGTGATGCCCTGCAATAGACAGGCGACCTGTGCAGGGTGTACTCCTGCCCTTCGCTCAACGAGAGCTGTGATAGGCTCCAGCAGATCCCCGTATCCCTGCAATTTCTGTAAAGCAAAACATCCAAATGACAAAAATGACTCAAAAAGAAAGTTAAGCAGGATGGGAAACCCTAACTGAAGCACATGAAGGGGCAGAACAGCACAGACCACTAGAAATGATGGATCGCCAGGGAAGGACACATGGGCTGATGAAACACTGGTGTTAACAGTCAGATGAAAACATAGGAATCCATACTAGAATCAACACACAAGGAATAACATGCTCAAAATAAGACTGCAAGTAAAGCAAACTGACAAACAAAATAATTAAAATAAGCAAAATGTTCAATGAAGGCAACATAAGGAACTGAAAATTAGTCTAGAAAAGCCTGTAAGATCAAAAAAGTCCCAGAAACCCCAACAAAAAAGAAAGTGGAAACCTAGATCATGATAACTACCACAACACATAACTTAATGATTCAGATAATTTAATAATTGGGTCAGAAAAAGAGCTGCATCTGTGAATACAAAAGGATGTAACATTAGCATTCATCTGACATGTGTGCCTGATACTCCACTTTTAGCTCTATTTGGGTCTCTGCTAGACTCTATTGTGTTTCTTTTGTTTTTTCTTCTCTTTTTCTGAAAAAGCTGAGATCTGTTGTCCAAACCTGGGCTTTCCAGAGGAGTCCAAGTCAGCTTACCAAAACTGTTAACCTGAAGAACCAAATGATTACAGGTATGAATGCCGCAGGAAATGGCAGAGATGAGTGATATTTAAATTAAAAAGAAGTGAACCAGTGTTGATATATGAAGCAACCAGCAAAAGCTCAATTTTAATCTAGTTTCAGACCACACAGATTATCCTCATGACTGTTTAATTAACATCTAATGGCAGTCTGTGCCACTGTATAATTTGAAAATAAAAATGAGAGCATATAAGAGACTCCCGTTTAAACTCCTGTACAAATAAAAATCTCCTCTTCAAGAGGTTTGTACCCACAAATAAACATAGCAACAGAAACAAAGAGACCGAGACCTCCGTGAGAGATGTTACACATTAGCTTTTGGGACCTTAAATTTTCTTTGAATGGATGAACAGTTGGTTCAATATTGTCACTTGCTGGCAATTGGCCATATTTTACTGCATTGCAGTATATTACTACAGCGACATTGAAAAAGAATCAAACATTTAGTGATCTGATAAATATTGGAAGGAGCAAGAGCAAATACTGTGAATTGAAAAGTGTGTCGTCGCAATGCTTCTGAAGACATTGAAGTGGTAAATAATTCACTCAAGCATCCTGATTAAAAAGTGATTAATCAGTCCATCCAGGCTGACCCAAATGGAAACCCAATCTTCAAACACTGCAGAGATGTAAAAAAGAAAAAAGAAAAGGTTGTTTGGAATACATGATGACAACATCATTATACAGACCAGCGCCCATGTAATCTTTCTCTGTTTTTCCTTCCTCTTTGTCTTTCACTTATTGCTGCTCCTTCAAATATGCAAAGGAGGCATTTCCTCTCATGCAGTAATTAGCTCAATATATGCAAGGAGATCAGAAGTTAGAATTTAATAAGTTTTACATTCACAACACATTAGGTTTGTATCGAGGTGTCTCCTCCCCCCACGGGTGGCATGTTTGTGAGTTTGCTCATATTTCATTGCTGATCATCAAAGCTGACCTTGAAGCTATTAACGTTATCTTAAAATGCTCAGTCTGCAGTACCCTAACAGTAAACTTAGCTGTATAGTTTGGGAATTGAGAGGTCAAAGAAGGCCCCTCATATCCCTCTGGTGATGATGTGTAAGCACGACAGTGACTGTGCTCTCATTTAACCTCCAATTTGTGCAATACAAGAGGTCTGATGTGTGCAAATGACTTTACTTTCAGTCTCCATCACCCACATCCATCTATTTTTAAACTAAGTCTGCAAAGTCACACCCACCAACACATGCACACACACAAGTAAGGCGCCTCAGGTTCTCCCTTCTGTTTATGAGCTGTGTCTGCATGATTGTGTTGGTGTCTGTGAGCTTGCATGCACAGCGATCTAACCCTGACATTTTCATGTATTTCAATGAGTGCTCATCATGTCATGATGAAGGCGCATGTCATGCACCCTTCAGATGATTTGCTATTACCAATCATGAACCCTCAGGCCCTTTGCATTAACTTTAACTCGTTAACCCTATTGCTAATTCATAAGTCGGAGATGAGGGTGATCTAGTAGGAGCTGGATGTACCAGCAGAAGAGGAAACGAACAAGAAAACAAACAAACAAAGAAAAAACATTAAGTGATTTTAAGTTTAGAACTAGTAATGTTCCTGCCGTTGCTACACCATGTTTCATCTCCCCATAACAACATTATGGAGTGATGGCAGGAAGTAGTGCGGTTGATGATAATTGTCCTGTGAAAAACACGCAATGCTGTTCATCTGCTTGTCTGAGTTGGAGGAAAGAATCCAGAATGGCTTTCCAAAAAAAAGAAAGAAAGAAAGAAGGAAAGAACGAAAACATAAATACCAACCAGGAGTTTGACTCCTTCACCCTTAAAGTGAAATGACTGAATTCCAGTGAACTGCTGTGATGTATGCAAACAACAAGAAAGATGATCACTACTACTTTTATACCAGCATGCTCACAGTTTAAAGATTAACACGGAGCCTCAACGTGATCTTCATAACATCTTCACTCTGGCTTTGTGTCATCGTGGCAGTAATTTGTTACAGGTGGTTGCACATACAGTTCATTCTTGTGCATTTTCTCCCTGAGATTATGATGCACTCTTGTTGTCTTATCAGTTCTGGGAACTCTCATCATGCTCCCTGCAACTTTTATGAATGCAGCTTGGTTGCTGACTGCCCACAGTGAAGTCCGCCCTCATCAGCAACAATCAAGGTGAAGTCCCTCTCCCCAGGCAAAGCTGAGCCACCAGCTGCGTGTTTCTCACTCACCGCCCTGTCTTGCGTCATGCCCTGATGATAGCCACAAAAACAGACCTAACATTGGGGAGACGGCGAGCTGCGGGGCTCATGGCTGAGGCAAAAAATAGCAAAACTTTGCATCAGATCTTTAAAAAAGGAACTGGGTGTGTCCAAAATTGTTCAAAGAAAATTTTCAAAAAGAAAATTCAAATGTGTGAGTAAGGGTTGGTTACAGCCTTTTTTTTTTTTTTTTAATGGTCCACGAAAAAAACATTGATCGCAAATGTTCTGTTGGCTAGAAACAAGCTGCTACATCATCATAGATCTGTCTACTGTGAGTTTATATCCAGCCACAATTATTGCAAGAGCTCTTGTTCTTCCCCCACAAGGAGACAGGCTTTCCTGTGGCCCTGTCCATTAATGCATTATAAATGAGCGCTCTTGCATCTTTCGAGAGACATGTGAGGCATGTGAGACACCACAGACCAGTGTTTCCTCTCTTCCAGTAAGGATTGCCATGTGACCTGGCTGGCAGGAAACCATGTGACACAGCAGTGCAGACCACCAGATCTAACCTGACTGTAAAATTTAAAGGAGCACTTCCAAAGCACGAGCATGTAACATTAAGCTGTAACCATATACAAATATGTTTACCATGCTTTACTTCCACTGAGGTGCAAGGAAATACTTTTTGGAAATTAACAGGACAGGAGCATGTAATAGCCTTGTCAAAAAGTACCTGATAGACAGTAATTTCTCAGCTTAATTTCTCCGTTTACATGCAGACTATTTTAAATGTTTGTTATTCATATAACAAGGAAATCACTTGATTGATGGAACTCCCTTGTGTTTGAAGGATATTCCTAAATGAACGCCTCTTATATGGCCCCTGGACACGTATCAAAGACTTGATTTTAGATATTTTCTCCAGGTATGAAGCAGAGAGGAAAATCCAGTCCTTTTCATCTACAGCAAAGTTACAGTGATGCTTCGTTTGAAGTGTGAGCCAAGAACTTTCACATAAAGCACTCCTGCACTTTGAAGCTGCTTGTTGTGGAGGCACAATTGAGAATTCATGTTAAGTTCTGATAGTTGTAGAGTGTCACATGATGAATCTAAGCATGAAAGCCAAACTTATATCAGGATGGGAATAGAGATTCCACTTTTAAATCACTAGTTCTGATTCTGGTTCTCATCCTGATCCTGCCCAGTGCTCATGGGAGCTGCTTTTGCTGTGCACGGAGCACAAATAGAGCACACGGGGCGTTTGCTAGACTGGAAGAAACAAAGAGAAGCTGTGGCGCGATCCACTTTCACTGGTAAAGCCCTAGTGCATGCGCAGCCTTATATGAACAGCAGCAGACATGCTATACACACAAACACACGTAAACCCACACCTGCGCGCATACAGGCAGAGTTGCTATGGGAGAACAGGAGCCACAATGGAAACTCTGAGTCATGAACAGCCTTTTGCCATTCTGAACCTAAATTGTTGTGGCAATGAGTCACAACAGCACTTCCTGTGTGTTCATTTGTATGCCTGAATGTTTGAGTGCGGACAAGCCTTGTCTATAGCCCAAATTGTACCTTTAAAGACGTGCATGGTGGTATTTTGTGCACTTGTACAGTTTCATCTCTTTTTTTGTTTGTTTGTCTCTGCTCTGGAATAGTAGTTGCACATGCATCATATATGAAGTATGTATTATACATCATCCATCCATTTTCTATACCCATTTCATCCTGTTCATGGTCAAGGAGAATAGCAGAGCCTTTCCCAGCTGTCAGAGGACAAGAGGCAAGGTGTCCAGGACAGGTCGGCAGTACATCAAGAGGCAGTAGCATTAATACAGTATCACTGTGTTCACTGTGTGTGACTACATTATCTCAACCATGAGAGGAAACCCCTTGTGTGAGATCAATGGAAACTGCACCTACTGTATCCTGTAGCGTTACCGTAGAAGAGAAGAGAGGAGAAGAGAAGGGGAAGAGAAGCAAAAGCTGCACTTTTAAGAGTAGACTTAAGCCTTTAAACACGTGGTGTCTGGTGGGCAGCATGTCTTACAGATCAAGCATGTAGGCAGTCAAGGATGCTGCAAATAGCAACATAGAGGGGGATTTTCATTCTTCTCTTATTACCCGTCTTACACATCGTTCTTGTGCTCACCTTTCACATCTCAAAAGACTCTCGCCTACTTTAATTTTCTCAGCTGCACAGTTTTTGTCACAGAGCTTCGATGCATCTAAAAAAATAAAGGTAATAGGGTTGACATGTCAACATGACTCTGGTTGCCGATCACACATTTTTCAAAGAGATAATGAGGGCTTTTAACATTCCTGTTGCACCAACAAGACAAGACACACAAACACAGGCACACACACACACAGGGTTACGGGTATATGCAGAGGGCATAATGACCTGTTGTAACACTGAGATGTGTTTGTTGTTGCAGTGACTTGATAAGCAGGATGCCTACACGAGAATGAATGTATTGTACATTGTGTTCCAGCTTCCTAGTATCACACAGGACTTGGCAGGAAACTAGCAGTCATGGTAAAATGCTTGCCACAGAATTTAAAGATAGCATTTATAGACCAGTCACCGCCCAGATACACTGCAGTTTGTGGAGATGAGAAAAGAGCTGTTGGATGACGCAGGAGGAATGGAAATCATGGTCCAAAACAGTGCTGCAGAGTTCACATTGTGGCTAGTCATTTTCAGCAATCACAGGCGATTATGTGGACACCAAACATCCGTCTGAGACCACAGTTAAAAAATTTTTGGCATCTCAATTGCCGGTTGTCGATCAGACGTCTGAGCTGGGGCCTGAATTGATTCGAAAAATCTGTAGGAGTGATAATGAGAAAGGAAGGTGGGAGGATTTGAAACTGAAAACAGCCCAAATGGAATCAGATGCATGTTTAGTCAACCGCCATCAGCCTACCACTGTCTGCCTAAAAGCTTCTGACCTTTGACAATTACAATGGTATGGAAATTGTTGCCGAAAGGGTTTTCAGTGTGTCTGTATACATAACTGAGTTTTAGCTCTAGAAGGTAAACACTTAAGAAATCATCATTAGAATATCACTGCCCTAATTTACTGTAATTCAAAGATACACACACACACACAAAAAACACTAACTTATTCTCAAGCGTAAGCACCACTGTGTTACGCTTGAATTAATATGATGTGCTTTCTAGCAGGCATCAACCACCAGAGAAAACCGATAGCAACTGAACATTTTGACTTTACTTTACTTCAGGCAAGCGAGCCAGGAGGAATGAAGCGGCTGGCTGCCTCAGATGACTCATCCCCATTGATGAGCTTAACAGCCATCAATTCCACTCAAGAAAGCAGGGCCCAGCAGTCCCCCTCCCGCCTCCACCCCCACCCGCTGCACCTCTGCCTGGGGTAGGTTTCCTCTTCTCTCCCACTCTCCCAGCAGAAGGCCTGGAGCTTAAATTAGAGCTCTGGCACTGGGCCATGTGAGAGAGGAGCAGTGAGCAGGCTGCAGCCATTCATTTCCCTGAGAGCCTTAGTCAGATTCATTGTAACAGAGACACAGGACTTAGAATGGGGCTGTTTTTTTCCCCCTTTTTCCTTATTTTTCCCTCTGACTCCATGCTACTCTCTTCCTGCAGAAAAGGTTACATGGCTGATGATTTGCCATATGGAATCCATTTCTATTTCAATGATTTTACCATTTAAATCATTGTAATACATAAAGAATGACACACTTTATATAAAGACATCCTGTGTCTGAAACTGCCTTTAAATGTATTGCGTTAAAAAAAAGTGATAAAATGCAGAATTTGATGGGGTCTCACATATCGGGACAAAGATTAACTCAAATGTAAATGTATGGATGACTATTTTTGGGTGGCTAAAGATTAAAAGTACTGAACAAATAAGCAACAACTGAAAAAGCAATGCCCAGTAAATGTAGGTAGTAGTAGTAGTGGATGAAGAACAGTTTAGTTAATGGCCTGTCGGCATCTGGCTCCACTTTACATTTAGAAGACGCAAAAGACATGTCACAAATTCTGTTCCAAACATATTCACATGCGCTATGAGCCTGGGAACTGGACACATCGAGTGTCATTGTTTCATTTTTCCTGAACAAATGTGTCCTCCCATTCAAACACATTTCCAATCACTTCATCTAAATTAAAGCTGGCTGAAACAATGTGAAGGTCCAGAAGGGTCCACTTGAAGTATTTTGCTCAGAATGTCACACATTTCACTGAACTGGTATGTGCTCCATTTATTTTCAGTTTTGGTTGTGGTGTGTCGTCGTTTTCACCCCATGGAAATAAAAGTGGAACTGAGAGGATCCAGACTAATTAGCATTTTTAGGTTTGTCTGGTGACACAGAGGCAAATGGATTTCTTTCACGTTATTTGGTGAGCCCGATTTACCTTGTTATTTTTCATCACTAATCATTTACTCAGTTCTTCAATTATTCTGATTAAATGCTTCTCAGTAATTACATCCTATTTTATTGTGTTATCAAATATGAAGTGCGACACTAATATTAATATTTAAATTAATGTTTTGACACTGGTATCTTCAATATGTCATCTCCCATTGCACAAACTGTCAATGTAAAATATCCACCACGTTTAATATCTTTGATTACCTAAAACAGATACAAAGTAACATCTGTTATCCTTTGTTGTATAATATTTGTTCTTTTTTAACCCACTGCCTTTTTTTCCCCCGATCCTCTAAAATTCACTGTTATCGTCTTCTTAGGAGATTGCTTTTGGGCTCGCAATGTCATTTCTTTAGCGGTTATTACAGCTGAAGTCAGAGGGGTCACCTGAACATATTGCACAGGTTGTCAAAAGCCATCTGTTAGTTTTCTTATAATGCAGTGGCCCGCTGGTGCTCATGGCAAATTTCAGAGCAATAATACACCATATCCTAACTGCATCCCCAAAGTAATTTACAGAGCTACATCGGTGACAGGCGGACAATATGAGCTGTAGCTGTGCCACATCTGATACGCAATTTCACCTGCACAGTAAGAGACTTTTCACAGAGGGATCTCTGTTACTAAAGGTGCTTGTTCAAGCCCGCAGGCGTTTAATGGCTTTTAAAGCGGCACACTTTAAACGATACCAGCCTTTCATAGCTGCAGTCACGTTTTTCTGGGCAGCATTTTAATTGTCAACAGTTTTAGCAGCAGTGTAGCTGTAAGAGTCTCTGCTACTACTGTGGTGCTCTTTAACATTGTTTGTCATTGTAAATTATTACAGTTTTGCTATAATATGAAGGTAAAATACTCATTGTCTACCATCAGGTTAGGATGCATCTTCCCCTTACCAATTCACATAATCAAGCATCAACTCTGGGGCTACTTCATCTCCATCTATGAATAGTTTATATTACTCTCTTTTAATTTACAACAAAAAGAGGGGGAAAAAAGAAAAGAAGGAAACCACCCAGCACTTTTTGTAGAGGTTGTTTTTTTTTGTGACAACGGTGCTCATTTGCAGGTCATCGCTCAACAGGAAAAGGATACAATTTTCCAAGGCTGCAATAATTACATCATGCTTGTGCTATTTGCTTCTGCGTGCGTTTGCATGTGTATTTGTGTGTTGCATACAAGCATGTGTGCATGTATGTGTGTGTGTGTGTGCATGTGAATGAAAGGAAAGAGAGGCAGCAGAACTAGATTTGATGAAATCAAATGAAAATGTTAAGTGCTTCTGTGTCAATCTGTGGCTGAATAACTCAGGAGGGGGTTATTGTATAACAACTTTTTCTGGGATTTGCTTGTAATGTGAACACTGTGTTAGTTGTTGACAAAGCATGTGGATGACCCTTGATGAGGGCAAAAGGTGATGACAATCAAAAGCAATACAAAATCTGGTGGGAAAGCAGCACAACGTTTTCTTTTTGTGAAGTCAGCATTAAATCATAGCCCCTGTAAGAAGAGAAAGGTGCCGCACTGAGAAACTAGCTGATGAGCTGTTCTCATCCTCAGTTTGTTCCACTTGCAGAGGTGTGCAACTGACGGGACTCTCATGCTCTGAGAAGGGAAACCATCAAAGATCAAGTCACTGATATCTGAAAGTGTGATTTGTATAATGATGCAAAGCATTAGTGACTCACCTAAAATCAGACATCTAATGAATTTGCCTGTCTACTAAATAGTACAAAAGGTTACAGTAAGGGTTAGCTTAGCCACAGAGTTTCCAGAACTGTTTGAGTACTAAAGACTTGGTCACGTTGATCATTATCCTCTTCTGTGTGAGCCATCGTCGCAAGTGACAGTAAAAGGAGTGCAAGCATTTCTCTATCCTGACATTCTAAAATTCTGTGGTCAAGTCTGCAATTATTTTAGATGTAACAGTATAGTGAATACACGGACCGACTGCTGTTAGCATGGTTTGTTTGAAATGCCAGTCTCTGTCAGCCAGATATGGCAGAAAGATCACAGCTAACGTGTCATCTTTTGCTTACAGTGACAGTAATCGCAGCTCCTTCACTCCTCTTTCCCCCATTCTCCTTCTATCTACCCCACTTGTTTTTCCCCTGTCAGTCTTAAGGCTATTTCACCTGAAGGGAAAACCTTTAGAGATGTCAATCATTATATAAACAGCTTTTCATCCCCAAAATGTGAGTACATGTCATGTTCAAAACAACATGACAAAGAGGCCACACAAGAACTTTTGAAAGCGCTGCAGATGGCAGATGTTCCCTTTGCAGCACACATAATTTAACGGTTCATATTTTTTTGACTAAATGATGCATGTTCTTATGTGATATTGTTCGCCCTCTGTCTAACATGGCCTAGATTCTCATTTTACTACACCTCCCCCTTTCAGATTTCACAGTAAAATAGCAGGCATGTGTCTGTTTTGATCCTTCCTAAAGGCAATGTCTAGAGTGCGCATAGACATTGTTTGTTTATTTGAATTTATTTTCATGCTGCTGTCATCCCTGCTGTCGTAAAGAGGTTGTTTGACATCCACAGTATAATGAGTGAATGCACAAAAGCGTCTGTCAGTCCCTGTGTGTGTATCTACACCCAGGAGTGTACAAACATGGAGCCTAGACTTGTCACATGAGATCCAGAAGCACTGCAAACAGGCAGGAAGTTGGGTGAAAGTGATTGAGTGCAGCAGCAAGTGGCGTCCTCGCTGCCACTTCATCAACGTCTGCTTGGAGCTATACCCCCACCTTAAAATCTGCTGCAGCTTCCAAGTGCCTTGTCTCACTCCACCTGTCTGATTGTTCTGTGCAACAATAGCATAGAAGAGACTGCAAAGTGGTCATTATCGCTCTAAAACTGCAGGAAAATAGAGGAAGCAGCCGCCTCTCCCAAAAGGATTCTAACTGTTTGGTTTTTATGCCGACTGTTGCATGGATGAAGAGGTGTTTCAGATGTTGTTCGGAAAGAGAAAATTACTGAAGAAATTCAACTACACATAAATGAATAATGAGGCTTGGAAGTAAAGATAGAAGTGCAGTAATCTCACTATAATCTTGCTATGATAGACTTGTTTGACAACATCTTGATGCATGAGAAGGTGAATCATGACTCCGTGCCATAATTTTCCTCTCTAAGCAGGCATGAAACGTACAGTACCTTTTGGCACAGAGTGCTCTTTCCCAAGAGATCAAAACACGAGGGCCCCAAAGTGTATTTCATTATACATGTGAGTGAGTTTTTATGTTTATGTTTGCAGTACTCCACAATGTTCCCTGTAGGAAGGAGGCAGGTTGCCATGGCAGCAGCTTGAATGTTGGGTGGATATCAGCGATATATGTGTATAAACTTGTGTGTGTGTGTGTGTATGTGTGTTCTCATACAGAGGACAGACAAGGACAGGATGTGCTTGTCATTTTATAGCTTATCATACAGACTCTGAATCACTGGAAGACAAAAAACAGAAAAAGAAAACGACCATTCCATAATGTGAATATCTCTTCAGTAGGACCGAAATGCAGGCACACGCATAGAGACAGTTAGAATATTTCATGTGTGAACTACAGGTACCATTTTTGCCTTAAATTTCAATTATTCTCCTCCTTCAAATCGGCTTATAATTGCGGTGCATCACAATTTATGTATACATATATATATATATATTTTTTTTTTCCCCCCATCACCTAATGAATGCACTATTAATAACTGGAACACTAAAATACACAGCAGAAAACATGGTGGTTCACTGGTTACCACAGACACCTCTGAGAGGAGAGGGTGCTTTCTGGTTTTCACAAAAACTGAAGTTGTACAACTTGGGCAAGCTGTAGACATTGGAAAGATGTGAACTGAATAAATTAAACCAAAATTAATTACAAAATCAAAGCCAGAGCTGGGCTATGCTCCAAACGGCAAATTTTCAGGAGTGTACTCTAACACAGAGTACTATGTACACAGTATTCTTACGTGCACGAGCAGTGCCCCTATGTAAAACTGTCCTTGTGCTCTCATGGGAAAAGGATGATAGAAAGATTTCTTCACTTGAGTTACTACTGTGCTGCTGCCAAGATTTAACTTTTTGTCGAATGTAAATTCTGAACAAAATGAACCCAATGAACCCTTTTCGGCAACGTTGGCAACATGGTGATCACTGACGGCGTGACATATCGAGCGTTCTACACTCCACATGACACCGTTTTGAGTTTGGGTACTTGCAGCGTACTCGTGACCAAAGAACTGTCAATGTAAATGCACTTATACACTCAAAATAGTAAAAGTAAGTGCACAAGTGGGTAATTTGGAACACAGGCTTACTCTTGAGCAAAACTGTGTCACTGGCAAACTGTGATTAACAAACAGTGTCAGAACAGAGACATAATACACCATACACAGACGAATGGTTCATTCATGTGATGATCATGTTCTCGTGAACATCTGCTCAAACTGAAATAACTTTTTTTTATGACTTACCTACTACCCGGCGACAGCTGAGTAAAAGCTGTTTCACAGCTGTCACCGGGCAGTAGGTAGGACACCCCATTACCTGTACGCTCGTCTTCAACAGTCTATTAGCCAGACCTAGACAACCGTGGCCCGATAACTCACACACACATAAACACTGCGGATGTGTGTGTACCCATATCGACATCACCTGTTTTATATAAAACCATCATCATTATTATTATAACTGATTACTTCCACTAAATTACATCTGCTACAACATTTTTTGCAACATGTTGGAGGCCCGAAAGGAAATGAGCTCAATATGGAAAAAATAAATGAAATCTTTTTTTTTGTTTGTTTGTTTCAATATCTGAATATGTTTAATTTTTACGTCTGCTATTAAATAAATGTCAAATCAAATGCAACAATAAATATGGCTTTCTTTATTTGGGTTTTCCATTCCATTTTCATTTTTCTGAATAGTGGTTGTAAAGTTGATGTATAATTTTATATATAACCTGAAAAATATGAATCAAATAATATGAAAATATATTATTTGGCCATTTATAACCGCTAACTAAACTTGGAGTGATGCCGAATGGATTCACTGTCCTTAATGTGTTGTGCTTTTAAGGTATAGTTCTGGAAGGAGTCATACTGAAAACTAGTTACTGAATCTTCACTGGCAAATGAATGCTGTTGTTTTCACTGCACACAGGAGCAGAATGACAGTCGGCGAATAGCTATGACTCTAACTTACTTACATAGCAGTATCAATGGCAAAAAACAAACAAACAACATTTAAGAGTGGCATATCTGTTGTCAGACTTAGATTAATTATTAATCAATGTATCAGTAATTTCTGTACTTAGAATTTGGTTTTCCTTTTTTCTGGCAGTTTTGTGAAGCCTGTGACTTATAAATATACACAATGAGTGCAACAGCGATGTTTCTGCCTATTAAATTTTCTGCAGTTATTCCCACATACATAAATGACCCTGGACATATACAATGTCACAGAAAATAGACACAGATAAGTAATAACACAAGCCCCCCCATGAGTCACTTAGGGCACTAATGCTGCCACAGTTGCACAATTTCACTTCAGAAGGTCTAATGTACTACTATTATTAACCTATCCGTTTCTGAGTGAGTCACCCTGACCAGTGACGGGGCGGGTACAAGTCCTCATCCAGCTGTCTGACTTCATGAAGGAGAGATCCAAACCAGTGACGCCAATCCTGTCTCCCCCTCAAGCCAAGAGACTTTGTCTCCAAATAGAGGAGGCCCTGCCTGCATGACCTGTCACTCAAAGCGGCTCACACTTCCTGCTGCCCCAGGGATAAAAATGAAGAAGAAGGGAAGAAAAAAAACAAAACCTCACCAACAACAACTCTTTCCGGTCCTGCATCCTGATTTCATCCACACAGGACATTTTCATTTTTATTTGCCTGACGCAGCGGCAAAATAAACTGCTGGTCAGAGGTCAGCAGATTGAATAAAGATCAACGGAAGTGGCAGTGTTTATTTGATACATTCAAGTGTCCCCTTGGGTTTGCACTGCTGCTGAGCGGACATTTCTTTCAAGCACTGTGTTCATTAATAATCACTGATGCATTTCCTGCACTGTGTTAACGAGGGAAAACGTCTTTGGCAGAAAAGGAAGTGCCAGAGCTTTGTTTCTCTTGTACATCATTTGTACTTTTGGCAACAAAAAAAGAAAAGAAAAAAACTGCTTATATGAATCCCCACAATTACACCACATGTAATATTATTTGGTTGATTTGATTAAAAATTGGTATTGAATAGTTTACTTTGGAGAAAAGAAAACAAGTTTGCAAACTTCTTCATGTAATAAGAGACAGTTTATTTGCTAACATGGTCCCTCTTTTCTTTCCTCTTTGGAGCTCTTTTTCTAACCAGAAATGTATTGGTCTGTCCTCCATAACAACAGGCCTTAGATGGCTCTGAGTCATGGTTGGGAGATTATGGGACATGTGCCGTTCTCCTCTTCAAAATGACTTTTTTGTCATTCTTGATTGTGAAGATTGTTGCAGTGGATGTCTATTATCAACATGCTAGTGTAGGTTGGGTTAGGCTCCATCACATTCACTTCCTGCCCATTTTACCTTCCTCCATCCACCTCTCTCCCTCACTTTCACATCATTATGCTCTCGCTAGATGACGAAACTTCTCTCATGCATTCATTGATTGTAACCACCCTGGCTCAGCAGGTAGAGTGGTAGTCCTCCAACTGGAAGATTAGAGTTTCGATCCACATCACCTCCACCTGTCCAAGTGTCCTTGTGCAAGACACTAAAAATCCAGATTGGCCCTGATATACTGATTGATGTCTGTTCGCAGACAAAAAGCACTGTAATGAATCGACATTAGGCTAAAAAAGTGCTGTATAAATGTCGACCATTTAGAAATTCATCATAAACTCAACAATACAGGGGACAGTGACAATAGACCACTTTCCATGAGCAGAAGATTCTATAAAGATTCATTGATCCAGTGATTTAAGGATGCTCATTCAACCTTTTTGGCCTCCATATCCTCACAAGATACATCTAGCTTCAATGGTATACACTGTCTATTAGTTGAAGGCACTGCTGGGCTGGCATGTGTCTGTGTCTAGAGCACTGATAAGCCTCAATGGATTTTCTTGAGCACTGCTTTCTACTGGGTATGAGTCACACATAGTATCACGGAACGGGGGCAAGAGGAATCTTGGGGATTATTATTTTTGATTCATGCACAGCTGTGATTAAGGTTTAACGCAATCCCCATTTAGGGTCATAGTGATGGGCAAATGCAGATAAGCAGTAAATTCAAACAAAATCATAATACTTTACTATACATTCAGGTTATACAGAGCATGCTTGTAACATTTCCTTGTCTTAGCAACATATTCATATTGTTCTCAACAGTATGGGTGTAAGAAAAGAGAAGCTATTGTACATGAAGAGTGTTTCAGTATTATAACAAAGGACAAAGTGGGTGGCTCAGAGAGATTTTATCTCAGAACTTGCATACACATACGCTTGAACAGCATGTGGGTGCAACCACATTCTGCAACTGTGAACCACTGTTTTTGAGATGAGAGCCTTCTGTGTCAAAAAATGCATTTCCATGTTGCGGGGGCTTACTCAGGCAGAGAGTGAGAAATGAAGATTTAGAATAGTACGCACTTGTGTATTTGTGTGCACACTGCTACAGCCTGCAAATGGGCAAAGAAAAAAAAAAGTTAAATTGAACACTTATGTCAGTGTCTTGGGTCCAGCTGCAAGCATTCCTCCAGCTGCCCAGGATTCCTACACAGAATTGCACAATCCCTCTATCATACCTCCTGGTAATCTAAAATGAACAAGGAGGAAATAATGTACCTCCAACCTTTGTCATACATCATAGAGACACAAGTGTGCAAGACATAAATTTGTTGCAATAGACACCTCAAAGGTCCCCAGTTCTGCTGTAGATTTTCACACAATATTTGAAAAAAATAAAAAATAAAAAATAAATAAAAGAATAGCTTTAACCAATGATTTAATAGTTTCACAATGTGCTCATTTATCATTGTTTTATTTTGGGGGTGACAAAAAGAGGTTTGCATGCTTCATTTTCAAAAAGTAAGCAAATAAATAAATAAACCATGAAAACATATAGCATATCTTATCAACATCTGTCTGAAATGCTGAGTTTTAACTCTTGTCCAGTTAACTCCCACGCCCCTCCTTAGGGGTCCCTCATCTCTTTAGTTGATTTGTCTTTGCAGACATTTTAGCCTACATTTGAAAAAAAAAGAAAAGATGTATAGCCCAATGGGGGAGAGAGAGCAAACAGCAATTTGACCTCTTTAATACAATTACTGTTAAAGCAACACACCATTTCTGTTTTTTTTTTTTTTTATTATTATTTTAATCTTCTGATGTAGTGTCTTTATGCATTGATTTATTTTAATGTTATGCTCTTATAATTATGTCAATAACATTAAGTCTTGCTAATTATTTTTCTTGTACATTCTTCAAAAGACCTAATAAATGTGTCAGGCAAGGTTGCAGCTAAGCAGCTAGTGCCTAACCAATGAAATGACAACTTACTCACCAGTAAAAAGCCTGGGCAAACGTTTGAGTTACAGCAATAAAAGTAACAGGACTGAGTTTTCAGAATAATATTAGGCAATGCATATATATATCTATATCTATCTATCTACATATATAACTATATATATATACATGTGAGTGTGTGTGTATATAGATAGATAGATAGATAGATAGATAGATAGATAGATAGATAGATAGATATGTTTTTTTGGGGGGGGGCAGATAAATATATATGTGCATTTTTAATTTAGGAGCACACGTGTTGTTTTAACACATATTTGCAGGCTCGCACTGTACAATTATTACAGTCTTATGAGATTAGTTCAGGCCACATTGCATGATGTGAGATTAGTAGATAATTAATTTACAGCGTGTTATACTGTGTGATATATGAGCACAAACGTCCAGTAACAAAGTTTATCTTTGAAAACAGCTTATCTGAATACAACCTCTCCCTGCAGGATGTTTTACAAACAATGTACCTTTTTTTCTGAGGACATGATTACAAGCAGTGAGTCACGCACATACAAAAACAACAACAACAACGTTTTCCTAATCTACATTATGTTCTGCTGTACTTTGCTAGCCTCTATTGGTCCAAGAGATAACTGAGACAGCAAAACATAGTTTCTAAGATGCTTTTTTGTCAGTAGTGAGGACAGAAAACTGCCAGAAATAAATAACACTTCTTAAAAGAAACTAAGTATCCCTTTAAATGAAATTAAAATGGACATTTTACATGAATAAAAATTAAAAAAATTAAAAGCCCTCTTTGTGCTGCTATAGCTACTTTGAGCATCCACAGTATGTTCACACTATGAGCTCTTCACACATCAACATTACACCCCCTGATGTCCTGACGGCTAATTAGGGCTGGACGCATGCACAGAAATATATGTGTATGTATCCATGTGTGTCTTTCCAGGTTGACTGGCAAGAGCCTGTGATCAGACCGCAGATGGGCCTGTGAAACCTTTCCACTGCCCAGAACCTCTCAAGCGAGGATCAGATGATTCACCGTGACATGGCAGGTGAATAATGATTCGGGGGACAGCTGAGATGACGTGCCCTGCAGGCCTGCTGGAATCTGACGAATCTGAGAGCTGATTGAAGCTGGCTTTCGATTTCCAAACGATTGTTTGCTGCGTCACTGGCCACAATGCAGTCAACACTGATGCTTACTTCTAAAAACAAGAGCAAAAAAAAAGACAAGAACTGAGCCAGACATACTACTGCTGGGAGCTGAACAGTTGGTCTTCATCACTTCTGAGTTCCAAGTCAGCCAATTAGAGACAAACATGATTCCACGCAGCAGTGCCGCTTCTTATTAATTCATGACTGTTGCAGAGCGAGAATATGAAATGTCTGCTTGTAGAGATTACCATATTATCGGCAGATGCCTGTTCGTCCACCAAAAAAATTATCATATCCAATTTGTGTACCTGTTGTTGTAATTGTATTACATCCCCATGGGAAAAATACAGCTTTCCAACTGTGTTCAGACTTAAAACAAGATCAGCCCCCAGAAACCTTTTTTATCTCTGGCCACTCTGCTTTGAGGTGAAGTTAAAAACTCAACTTCAGTTGTGTTTGCAGCAGAACATGTCAGGTTTTGGTATGGGCCCTGTAGACTCTCATTATTTTTGCACTGATGTTCAACAGTTCCACAGAGGGAATATGACTGCAGAAAAAGAAAATGTAAAAAAAAAAAAAAGAAAAGAAAGAAATGTCAGTTTTTCCTCTGACAGCAGCGTCTGATTGCCATGCAGCCATGAGGGATTTGATTAAGGGCTGTTACCATAAAACTGCTGGTGATGCTGCTCGCTTTCTTGCTGAAACTGTCACAACAACATCAGCATCTTCAGCGCCCACATGTACATTACTGAATGTGAGTTCATGCTGGAGTTGCCTCAAATGCTTCCAAGCAAATGATACTGGGGCTTCAAGGAGACATAGACAAACAGATTTCAGCAACATTTAAACATGACACATTAATGATTGAAAGTATAAGCTATCTCACACACCCAGAAACTGATCTGATTGTCTCCATGAAAGCAAAAGAGAAAGAGCAGCAGTTCAACCAAAAAGACCTCTTTTTTTATTCATGACTTTATTTTCTAAACTCCAAGAGGTGGCCTGGTGTATCCAGCCCGTTCATGCTAAGCCTGATAACTCACTTGAATTAACTCTGGATAATTGCAATGAGATTGCAATCAAAGATTCAATTAGAAAGCAGCAACAGTCCTGCCTGAGTGTTGATTTGCATTCTGTCAAATTGAAATGTGAGCATTAGTCTTCTCTTTTTCATCACTTAATTTTTATTTTGCAGCTCAGGCCGCTCCTTGTCTACAACAGGACAGCAGACGGGCCTGGTTTCAAGAAACAGCATAGCAGTTTGGATATCTTTTACATATACGTGGAAGATTCTGTATATCAGTCCCTGTATGCAGCCTTCCACAGATTTACAGTGAGGGTTTGCAGGACAATGTGGACAATCTGGAGCAATCTCCAGTCTCATACGGGTGCCAGGACTGCCCTTCATTGTCATGCCCATTCGCACTGGCTTCGGCAACACGTGTGCTGGAGCCTGAACTTGTGGAGGAACATTATGTTCAGCGATGAGTCTGGATTGTGTCCAAGGCTCTTTGATTATAGGGTCAAAGTGTGGAGAAGAAGCGAGGAGAGCGCTTTGATGTTTGCTGCACCGATAGAGAAACATGGAGGCAATGTGATGGTTGGGTGGTGGTGTCTCCCTCACTGGTGAAATGAGGCGAGTCATCACCAGAGGCGATCTCAATACAGAGAGAGATCAAGATGAAATTCTGTAACCAGTGGCAATTCCATATCTCTAAAGTCTGAGACCAAACTGTCAGTTTTCAATTTATAAACCAACTTTTAAATTAAAGTAGCCACATTTTACAGTTGAACACAATCATGGGACTCAATGGAAATCAAATATTCTTCAGAAAGTCCCAACTCTTCAGTAGTTACCATTAGTCTGTGGCACTTGTAAAGTGCTTTGCTTTGTTCCCTGAAAAAAGGCTTCTTTTTTTTTGTCTGATACTGAAATGTCCATTATTTTTCAGTTTTGGGTGAATCTACCTTTTTTGTTAACCTCTGGGAGTTCACTGGTTACCTTTTATGCCATGTTGAGCTACTCATTGGACCTGGAACTGTTTTAATTTTATTTTTTTTAAGGGAAGAATTGGGGTGCTTGAAGAATTTTCTATATTATATATTTACAGACAACATCACCCTCATCGGGCTCGTCTCGGACCAAGATGAGTCTGTCTGTATCAGGGAGGTGGATCAGCTGGTGTCCTGGTGCAGCAGCAACAACCTGGAGCTCAACGCCCAGAAGACAGTGGAGACGATCGTAGACTTCAGGAGAGTCACAGCTCCACCATCCCCCCTTGCCCTCATGGACACCCCCATCTTACTGTGGGCTTCTTCCGCTTCCTGGACACCACCATCACTCAGTACCTCAACCGCGAACCGACCATCAACTCCCTCATCAAATAGACTCAGCAGAGGATGTTCTTTGTGCAGCAGCTGAGGAAACTCAAGATGCCAACTAAGATGATGATGCAGTTCTACACAGCCATCATCGAGTCACCTCCTCCATCACTGTGTGGTACGCTGGGGCCACCACCAGAGACAGATACAGACTGCAGCACATTGTGCGCACCACTGAGAAGGTGATCAGCTGCAACCTCCCATCTCTACAGGACCAATACGTTTCAAGGACTTTAGGACGTGCAGGTCGGATCGCGGCTGACCCTTCTCACCCTGGACACAGTCTGCTCAACCCCCTCCCCTCCGGCAGGATGCTACAGTCCATCCGGACCAGAAGCTCCCACCACAAGAACAGCTTCATCCCCTCAGCCATAGGACTCATAAACACCAGCTGAATCACAGATTCACATATTAAGACTCAGCACAGACTATAGCTCCTATTTGCACAGTTATGTTCTTGTACATTGTTCATTTGAAAATATATTTCTAGCATTCTTTATCTTGATTCTGCATGCTCTTAATTATTAATTATTTATTTATTTTTATTTGATCTATTTTCTTATTGCTTCCATTAACCTGTGTTGTTTGCACCTCTACAACAAAACATATATATTAACTATTTAACGTTTCAAATCTTTAGGGGATTGGAGAGACAATAATTTACGTCGATTCAGTATTACTGTTGCACTCGATGGCCGCCAGAGGGAAACAGAGGGTTATAAGTCGGTTACGTGTCATTTTATTCTTATGAACGAAGAAAACTGAGCCTAAAGAAGAGCCATAGAACCAGAAGGTATAGAGCAGTTCTCTGCTACGTAGCACCAATATATTATTTTGACGTCCGTGCTTTCACCACCGAAGAAAATACTGTCGAAAGATGAGAGCAATGGATAAAATTGCGTCGTTACTATGAATTTGTACGCCGGTCAAAAAAAACTAACACTTTCCAAATAGCGGTATCGTGCAATGTTGCTGAGCGTCGTTTCTAGCTACTGTGGGTCTATGCAACGCCTACCGTATTGTTTTGATTAGGAAGATTGCCTGGACAGGTACAGCTGCGGGTTACGATAACTCAGGTTAGTTTTACCTAGATTCATTTAACTAGATGCGTGTTAATGCGGCCACTTTTTGACGTTTCGGATTAAATTAGAAAATTATCTGTTGCCGTCTGCGGGCTGACTTGAGTTTTGCTGCTTCGTAGCAGCATAGTTAGCCGTTAGCTCAACGGTTCCATAGGCCAATATTTAAGCATTGCTTCTGCTGTTTTTAATTAACACCATTGTTAAGAGTCATCATCAAGCATGTGAAATGTGACAGTTCAGAGCCGCTCTATGTGTTGACTGTGTTCAAATCCGACATTGATGTTAACCTACGTTGTTTAGAATGAGCTGCCAGTTAGCAGCTGTTCAGACTGTTGGAATTAATATAACAAGACAAAATGTTCCAATTCATCTAATCTAAATGATATTTCAGCTCCATCACACCAACTTCAAACCCTCGCTTTTATTATATCGGAATTAAAGTTTTGTGTTGTTTAAATGTTCTAATCATCTATCAGAGCAGTGGTGTTTCTTTTACAACCCAAATTGAAGAAAAAAAAAAAAAAGGTTCGGATGTTGTGTCCAACCTAAATAAACTCAGAATGCAATGATTGTCATGGAGGGATGTAAAAGGCAAAAAGAAATGTATCTAAAATGGAGCCGTAGGGACCCCACAGGTAAATGGGGATTCAACTGAAGAGTATGCATTATAGTATATAAAAGCATTAGGATCTCTCTCAAAGTCTTTAGAAGGCCTTCACCTTACTGAAGAGTGGTAGATAAAAAAAGAAGAAGCTGGTTTTAATAAGTGAGCTGTGTTCAACAAATTTAAAACTGATTTAAAATCTCACCGAGGTGTTGTTTACACTAGAGTCGTAGTGTATCAGTTACACTCTCATGGCCATCTACAAAGCCTGACTGACCAAAACAATGATTTCTATATAATTCCTAATCTAATTAAGGTTTCTCTCCAGCCATGTATGTTTTTCTTTAAGATAGTTCATTAAAGGTTGTATAGACTCATTACTTGTATCGGTGTGGACAGATAAATTTCCAAAAACCTCTACAAAACTGAAAAGTAATGTTGTGCTTCTGAAATATAGAACCAAAAGGAAGTATGTAGAAAGCAAACAGAAGTGGATCCAGAATGGAGCCTTGAGGGACACCACATCTAAGTGGGGATGCAGCTGAGGAGTGCAGATTATAATATATCATCAGATTTAGAAGTTGAACTTCTTTCACTGACAGAACTATTTCATGTCTTACAGGTTTTCAGAAAATGTTAATGGTAAAATATACAAACTGATGTTTGCTCACTAAGCAAAAACAGTTTCTATAAATCTCCATAAACAGTCTGTCGTACAAAATCAATTCCAAAACGAAGTTTCAATGCTGTGGAAAACATAAAACATAGATATACAATGATTTGCAAATCTCATAAACTCATATTTTATTCCCAATAAACCATAAAGAACATATCAGATGCTGAAACAGACATTTTACCTTTTTGTGAAAGTTGGTGTTTACCATTGTGTAGCATCTCTTCTTCAGTAAATGTCTGGGAAGTGAGGAGACCGGTTTCTGGAGTTTTAGGAGAGGAATATTGTCCCATTCTTGTCTGATGCAGGATTCTATCTGCTCCACTGTCCTGGACCTTTGTTGCCAGATTTGTTGTTTAATGATGTACTAAATATTTTCCATTGGCGAAAGGTCTGGACAGCAGGCAGACTAGTTCAGCACCTGGACTCTCTGCTACAAAGGCATGCTATAATGGGTATAGTATGTCGTTCAGCATTGTCTTACTTATATGTAAGACCTTCCCTGGAAGAGAAGTTGTCTGTATGGGAGCAAATGCTCCTGTAATACCTCTATTTACTCTTCAGTATTATCAGAGCCTTTCCAGATATTTAAACTACCCACATCATAGATACTAATGCAACCCCAAACCATCAGAGATACAGACTTCTGAACTGTTGCTGATAAAAAGCTGGATGGTTCCTCTCCTCTTTAGTCTGTAGGACACGGCATCCGTTATTCATCTGACCACAGAACAGTTTTATATTTTTCCACAGACCATTTTAGATGATTTTTGGTCCAGAGAAGATGACAGTGTGTCAAGATCATGTTCACTTGTGGATTCTTCTTTGCCTGATTCAGCTTTAACTTACATTTGTGGATTGTAGATGAACTCTTTTCACAGACAGAGATCCAGGTTTGATGGGCCACATTTTTCATTACAGGGAAACACTCCTGTTTGTAGATGATGAGACCTTCAAAGATTGCATTTTTATGAAATTGTTCCACAATTTTTAAATGCAATACTCATCTCTCTTCTAAAGACTTTGAAGGAAATATTCATGCTTTTACTACCCGACAACTGAATTATTGTAACTCTTTCTGTATTGGGATGAAGCCGTTCAGAACACAGCCGCTCATCTTCTAACAGGGAAGAAACAGCGTTATGACATCATTCCAGCTTACTTCCCTTGACTGGCTTCTTCTCCAGTTCAGGATCCAGTTTAAGATTTTATTATTTGTTTTTAGGAGCTTTAATATTATGGCACCACCTCTCTTATCAGTACTTTTAAACTTTAATAGTTCAGTCAGATGACTGAGATCAACCAACCAACTGCTCCTGACAGCTCCAAGATCTGAATTAAAGAGCTGATGGATCTTTTTTTCAGTTGTTGTGGAACAACCTGCCTTTTATCATCAGAGCCATCCAGACCGCTGAACAATAGAAATGCTTGTTAAATACCCACCTTTTCTTACTGGCTTTTGCTTCTTACCTTGGCCTTTATGTATCATAATGGCATATATATAATCTTATTCATATTATTTCAT
>JBAMYA010000017.1:785038-795372 GCA_037176975.1 Arrhamphus sclerolepis
ACTTGACTGCCAAGACTCTGCCTTTCATGCTTGCTCGGGCTCCCTTTCATCTGCTGCTCCTGCCTGAGGAGAGAAGAAGGGGAGGGGAAGGAGGGAGGTGAATCTCAAGGGTGAGGTTGGGTTTGGGGTTTGGAGGATGCTCTTTTTCTTTCTTTTTTTTTTTCCTTTTTCTTTCTTTTTTTTTTCTCTTCAGCAAAAGCTGAAGCAGGAAATGATTTGAACTTGCTACTTTTCCGTTTTATAAAAGCAGCTATTGCTTTCGTTCTCTTTTTTTTTTTGTAGACCTAGCTACCTTTTATTTAAGTTGGTGCTGATTTGGTGCTAATGTTTAGTCCTTTCTGTTTCACGGAGGGGGTTGGGGGTGGGGTGGTGCATGGTGGGATATCTGCCTCAGATGTTCTGATTGTATCGTGACAGATTCTGGTGTTTTTTGTCCAAATTTATTCAGTAAATAAATTGTGAGCTCCTAATCTGATTTTTGGCTTTCTTTGCATGCAAAACTGTCACCATGAAGACGCACAGGAGCATGAGTTTAACCTAATTATGAAATGCACATTTATTCAGTGATGGCATTCTAATATATTGAACAAAGCTTTGCTTTTTCTTCTTACAAGGAATTTTGGGACGAGATGGCTCGTCCCCAAATTGCAGCTGAGTTAATGCTGCTCTGTGATGCTAATGTTTTACCTTGAGACACTTCCAATTTTTAAAGAGATTGCAGTCACTATATTTGAAAAAAATGTCTAGATCCTAAATGAGCAATTCTGTCTGTCAGCCCCATTTTATCTCAATGATTACACATGTAAAACTAGATGAATGAAAAATTTCTCTGTGACTGCCATAGTCTCAAAGTCTCTCCTGTTAGTCTCTTGTGTCTTTAAACCACCTTTTTTAGAAAAGAAAATATGATTCCACTTTTAAATGCTAGAATGTTTTTCCACAGGGGACAATCTTGGTTAAAATTAGAAGTGTTTAATGAAGTGCAGTTCTCCACTAAACAACCCACATCTTAATTCTATTGGATTTAGTGCATAAATCATTTTCCTCTGGTGCACAATAGAAGATTTAAAGTCTGGTTGCTGCAATAACACCCGATTTGCATCACTTTGTTATTATGACACACTTGTACACAGCAGCACAAACACTCTCATCTTCTGAACAAACATTCACTGTGAAACATAAATGAAAAGGGACACTACTGGGCAAATAAAATGTACAAAAGGTCCACCCCCAAGAGACCACTGGGGGTTATGTCTTCATAAAACAGATATTGAATGCTAGCCTGACCTCTAGTGGTATAATCACAACAGTGGGAGAAATACTGCATGTTATGAATTATTCCAATATGGTTTATTCTATATTTATTCTGAATATGTGAGTCTTATTCAAATGGGCAAAATATGAGAAAATGCAGTGACAGTTTTGTTTTGGTACCACTTTCTAATAAGGCATTTTTGTAAACCTGCATTAATGATCAATGATCATGAGATGTCATACTAGAACCCCCCAACTGGAAAAATCTGGGATGCTATGGAATATACATTAATGGAAAAAAAGGTATTTTAAAAAATTAGAGTAACATGCTTGATTAAAGACAACATCTTTTCTAGAGACTGTCATGGATGTATTTAGTTTTTTTTTAAGAAGACATTACAAATCCACATTCTGTGCACATTACAAAGACATAGCTGAGGAAGAACAGGGCTCAAGTACCAGGGTGGGCTGCCTGCAGTCCTGATTAGTCCCCAAGACAGAATGTGTGAACGATTTTGAATTAAAATATGATGAAAACTCTGCCCACCTTCAGATATTGGCAGGAAGAAAATGTGACAAAAAAATAACTGAAATGCTTAACTGCTTGGTATCCTCAGTACCAGATCATCTTTTAGGTGTTAGATGAAGAGAAATGGTGACAATGGAAAGTACTGAAAAGCTTGATTATCCCAGTTTGTTTTTAGAATGTGTTGCAAGGCTGAAATGCAAAAATAAAAAAAGGGCGTAGAGTAACAATTAAAGTTAAGTTCATGAGATATATTATGAAATATCTTGGATTCATACCACCTCCAAAGTAAGAGAATCTAAATCAATGAAGTTGTGTTATTTATTTACTTATTTACTCATATCATCCCAGCTTTTTGTGATTCATGCTTGCAGACTAATGATATTACTCTTATTGAAGGGAGAGTCAGGTCATTCTGTGAAAGCTGAAAAGAAAAATATAGCAATCACATCTGTGTTACTCTGAAAACCTCTCCTTCAGAATTACCCCAGAAGAGGTGATCTCGCCTGTCTCTCGTCCAGCTCCCTCTTTCTCTCTCCTCCTGCATCCTGCTCCTCGGTCTGTAATATTCAGAAAAATGGATCTAATGAACTATGGCCCCCATAAATTCTTTTCTTTTTCTTCAACAGTCTGCATATTTATGGTGGGTTAGTGCCAAGACTGGCTGAAAAAAGAAAGCACTTTTTTTTTTTTAAATATGCAATTTGATCTTGCTGCATATTTACATTTTCTTATGCATAAGTGAGTGAGGGTGCATGAGTGTGTCCTTCACCAGTCCTCTTGACAGTCTGATCTAACACACTTTATTGGTGCCTGAGACTGATTCTGTCAGAGAGGACTAAAATCACCTACACTGAAGCATGAAAAGACAGAAGACAGTGATGGATGTGGTGTGTGTTATTTGATAATGCATTGGTGCTTGCCTAGCATGGTATGGTGTATGTAAATGAATGTATGGTGGTTGTGTAGCTATGTTTTCATGTTGGATGTAACCCCCTAATTTATATCACAGCTGTAGCAGTTTAGTAAAGGGACATACAGCTGTGATGTTGACCTCCAACACTTGTTCAGCAACAACCAGTGACCTCAACCAGAACGTCAGGCTGAGTCACAGTTGGTACTGGTGTGTTGGGTCAGTGTCATGCAGCAGGCCTCCACCAGTGCACTGGATTTCCTGTCTAGCCCATCAGGAATCATCCAGACAGCCCAGCCCCCTCGTGGATACAGGTGAAGCAAATGCAACAGGCCAACCCTCTCCAGGCCTGATGGAAAGTGGACCAGTCTCCATAAATTTATATAATCTGGGACATGAATTCACTACTTAGTTATGTGAAATCATCATGAAATCTGCTGTGGTGAATGTGGGCACTGGTATTATAACTGTCCATCTACCTCTTTTATGCTCTGTCAAAAACAAGCAGCAAACAGAAAAAAAATCCGAATCTAATTCAATCACTTTTTTTCTACAGTAATGCGACTATGGAATTATAAGTTCATGACACTAACACTTGCTATATGCACACCAGTTACAGATACAGTATGTTGAGCTGGCAGTTGCAGCTTCACAACATATTCAATACCCAGTCAGAAAACTTTAATCCTGTCTATATTTTAATAGAATCTGGCCAGATCTTTAAGGTAAAAGAATTCCACCTGCAAATGTAATTACGGGTTGCAAAGACTGATATGAAGGCTCATGGAGGCCACATGCAGCACTGCACACAGCCTCATTTCCACCCCTAGTTTCTTGTATAGCCTCTGACAGGAATGATTTATCTCATGTTTACACTCTTCAGTCACTGCTGTGCACTTTCACAATCTGTCAAGATACTGGCACTCACAAACTATTTCAAGCCTTAGAAAAGACATTTAAAACAACTGGGACTCGGTTTGAGCTAAATAATTGTTACATGTGCCCATCTTACTGCAACACCGTTTGCATTCAAATGTTGAGGTCCCCTTCACTTTTTTTGTATGTTTATCTAATAAACAATGTGCAGTAGGGGCTCCATTATCAGTAAATGGAAGATTAACTTCAAATATATTCTTTTCATCTAAAATATAATCACCAATAAGTTGTGGTAATGCCCAAGGATGCACAACATGTGCATTGACCCACTGGCCTGGAAAATTCTGCTGTCACAGTAATCTTCTCTCACAATGTGGTCCCTGTGGAGCTTAACATCAGTATGAGATAACAGATGTAGGGAGTACTGTGGAGGCTCTGTTCTCTGATGAATGAGTGATATTAAAAACACTAACTCTGCAGTAAGGGAGATGAATAGACCAAAGATTGCAAAAGCTCAAATAGGGAATAGGAAGCTGCACTTTTTAAATGGTATTTTCTGCACATTTGAGGACTCAGTGACTTTCCAGTGTCCTTGCTTGTATTATGCGATTGGTCTCAAGGCTAAATGGGTATTTTTTTAAAAAGAAAATGAGCTAATTTGTACGCAGTTTTAAAAGGAGCAATTCTCTATTTGTGTTTTCTGGTCTGCAACCAGTCAAGACCATTATGGGAATGAATAGAATTGTGTTAAAATGATCATGAGGAAACATGAGGAGAAGAAGCCAGTCAAGCAATGTTTCTTTGGTTTTAGTATTCTGCAAGAGCACAGAACCAGAGAGGGAGGTTTTACTGTACAGCACTTACTCCTCAGTTACTCCTCTTCAGCGGGAAGATAAGTATTCTGCAATTCAATTAACTCAGCCTGAGATCAGTTTCGATTTTATGTAACTCAGGGGAACAGTGCTGCTGTCTCAGAGCGCTGAAAGTTTTTCTCTGCTCCACCAAGCTGCTCCAGTTAAGGTTAATGGCATGGTTTCGTAACGATCCAGCTTCAATGAGGCCTGTTTCAAACACCACTGCTATTGTGGTGGAGCTTTGGCAAGAACGTAGGCATCCTCCAAAGAAGCCAGTCAGCTATAAAGGTGCCTCAGTGAGTCGGTCCCCTGGCACGGCACTCTGCGCATGGGTGCCTTGTGTTCTGGCAGCAGAGTTTTTTGTGGCAGGGCACCAAAGAAAACACACAGACAACAGATGGCCTCTGTTGTCTTCCAACCAGCCATGAGGACGCTTCTGGTTAGAAAACACAGTGAACAACCAAGATACAGAAAAGCCTTGGACTCAATCAGGTGGGTATATTTTTGCATCTTAACTGCCTTGAGTTTTCTGGTTTTCACCCTTGACAGTGGAGCAGAAATCAATTATGTGCTCACATTCTTTTTAATGGTAAATTTATGAAAACAAATGCAAACTCCAATTTAAGTGCAGTTCATATATGTAGGTATCAAACAGCCCTTCATAGTGTACAAGCAGAAAATGTTCTTAGTTTTGAGCTGGAAACAATAAATGAAGACTGAGAATAAATGCTATGGACACTAGATGGTGCTAAGGTTTTGTTTCATGCGATGCCCCATCCTGAGTTAGTTTTACAGAACAACTACAGATTTACATGAAAATGAGATTAACCCACTCTTTCTGTAGTTGAAAGGTTCAATGTTTCCATAGCAACCAGTTTTCAAGTTCAGGCAAAGTTGAATCTTGAGGTCTCAGACTGTATGCAGTGAAACACTTGTACCTTTATGCATTATGTGGATTATCTTTTCATTTTAAAGATCCTGGAAAATCCATCCTTTCATTACATCTTTCATTACCTTCCTTCAGGGTCAAAGGAGGTCTGATGGAGCCTATCTCAACTCTCACTGGGCAAAAAAAAAAAAAAATCAGGGGGAAATCCCTGGACAGGTCATCAGCCCATCACAGGGTGGTCCTGGAAAAATAAGCATTAATTTTAAAGAGCTCCTACATGTTTATCAATGCAAGGAAAAACAACAAAAAATGTCATGTCACTTGGTCTCATTCCACCACCAATAAAACATGCACTTATCACTGTTCCTTAAAAGCTTTTTTAGTAGAAACTATGATGGTTTCATTCTAATAATTAACTCCCAACAAGCCATTTAGTGTCAGTTAATCCTCAAAGAAGCATAAAAGCCTTCTATAGCTTAAAGTACAGCGCAGCCCAGTGATTAATAGTGCATTAAACTCAGGAGGTCATGGGTCTGTCAGGCCTCACAAGCAGATGCAGGAGACAGGAACGAAGCATTTCAATTAAGCGCTCTGAATATTTCTGTTAGTTTGTTGTATTTGAGGCTTCACCCTAAAATGTTTGTTTTTATTGAGCATTGCACCAATTATATGGTCAGTAAGCAGCATAATCAGAGCCTCAAGATGACAGGCTAAATTGGAGAGTGGTCCTGCATGCTGTCTTTGCTTTTCACACTCCTTTGTCAATACCCAATTATCCTCTCTGTTGCTTTTCTCACTGATAGCGCCTGACTTTTAAAAAAAAAGCTTTTTTGTTTTGTTCTTTAATTGCAACAATCCGGAGTGATCTGACACATTGATCAATCATTAATAGCTTTAAACAGTGGAAAGACACAGTTGTGCTGTGGCAGAGGAGACACACATTCTGATGTAGTGTCATAGAAAAATATATTTTTATGGCTCTTCTGTAATTTTCTCCCAAAGCGCCTGACAAGGCAACAAAGTAGCAGTGAACTCCCTGACATCTGTGGCTGTATGGACAGATGTATTGACAGCAGCAATCAGATGAGGCACTGGCTTTTGCACACGCCTGCCTGGAGCTCTAAACATCATACAGTAATAATCAGAAAGGCATCTGCAGCCAATGGCTTCCATGTAATAACAACATTGGTCAAGGACACCATATTTATCTCAGTACTGATCATATCCACAAAAATAATGCAAAAGATGTATGTGAGCCCACCTTTTTTTTTTTTTAGATGCATTCAATAAAACATACAGTTTTAAATGTGGCACCTTAGGGGGTCCAATAGTGTACATCCTACTTATTTGGGTTTTTTGATTCTCAATATATCAGCCAGTTTAAAAACTACTTTTATGAAAGTTAAATTTGCCAGAATTTGGGAGGGAGCAGTCTGCTACTGAGGTTTAGTGTTAGGGTAAAGTACTGAGGACAATGTTACAACTGTAAGGATTCATCTAGCTCAGGGGAGGAAATTCCTGGCTGGCACAGAGGGGACCTGCAGCTCGGAGGAAATAGGGAAATCCTGTGGTTTCCCACACGAGGTTGGTTCCTCCTCCTATCGTGAATCCCAGGGCTTCAGAATGCTTCAGGTGGTGTTTCTTCTTGGAGCAGGTTGGAGAACTCTCATCGCACTAGACAAGGCAAAGATGAGTCATTTGCTCAGTGGACAATCTGCAGCTAGCCATGGTGCTACCAGCCCTGGGCCAGGTTCATTGCTAGGAGGAAGGAGAGGAGAAGGAGGAGCCACAGCCACGACTCTTGAAAGGAGAGGTAGTGTGTCTTGTGCCCACAGTGCAGAAGGGTGTGGAGCCGCTGCACGAAATGTGGAGCGCATGCATGTAAAATGGACCTCAGAGTGGTCTGTGGTTTATGCCTTTAAATGTGAACACATGCATGTGACAAAACACATGACATTTTATGACAAAAAAAGGAAACAGAACAAAACAACCATAAATGCTAATTAAAAAAACAAAACAAAAAAAAACAACTTTATAATTATGGTTAGGCCTAAAACTGTTGAAGAGATTTGATGTGGTGAAAGTGAAAAAAGAAAATTGTATATAACATTTCATTATACTTTTATGTGAGGGACCATTTTGGTTTAAATTTTTTTTGAATAAACACAAATTGCACTAAAGAACAAAACACATACAAACAAATAATGCTTCAAAATGAATGTTGTCATCAGTTATTGACCTAGTCAAGGTTGTAATAACCTCAGCCTTTCACTTTGGACCTAATTTTTGGAGTTACATATTGCATTTTTTTTTGGTTTTCCCCATTGAAAATAATCAAGGGTTCTTATGACAAAAGGGCACACAAATAAAATAACTGAAAATAAAACTAAATCTATGATTAGGTCTGAGGTTGCTGAAAATATTTGATGTGTGAAGGTAAAAAATATATCTATATAACATTTTTATTGCACTTTATTTTTGAGGGTCTGTGTTAGGACTTGAGGGGAAAAAGGCTTTTTTTTTTCTTGTTTTGTTTCTTTCTTTCTTTAGGGTTAAAGGTGTGTAGAACAATTGAAAGAGAAAGCTGCTTTTTGTTGCTTTCTACTTTACAACATCTTCCTGTTCTTGAACAATACAGTTTTAGGGTGAGAAGTACCAGAAATGATGTGCTATGTTTTGTTGTTTTGTTTTTTATTTTATTTCTGCTACCTTTAGTGGAGTAACTCACACTGCTAAATATCAACTGAGAATCTCAGAGCAGATTCAGTCCTAGTGAGCTGACTTGTGGCCCCTGAAAGCCTTAAATCATCTGGCTCAATGAATCTAAGTCTTGCCTGAGCCAGATTGCCTGACTGTGCCCTGTGGGAGAGATAATTGGGTGAAACAGGTTGTTTTTGTGCCTTACTAAGGTGCGAGAGAAGCAGAAGAAAGGAGAAAACAATGCAGGCTTCTCATTTCAGATGAACGCTTTGAAGCGTGCAGTTTTTGTTCAGGTTGAATTTGGAAGAGGCTGCAGAAGTATACACAATATTTACTCAATTAGAAGTAATGTACTTCTGTAAAAATAGACCTGATGAATATAGAAGTACTGATTCAACTTGTTTACTAAAGTTAAAAGGGAAAACACTGAAGGCTATGAAAGTTCATGGCTATAAAAGATTGATGGCTGTGCTTCATCAATCACTTTGACTATTTGTACTACAAATTATTTGCTTTAGATTAGGTTATTCAAAAAGACATTTTTTAGGGCATTTGTCATCCTGCACATAGATGACGGATGTTTGTTATAAGAACTGAAATGTGGCAAAGACAAGCCCTGACCAGTTCATAGCTATCTGAAGTTAAATAAGCAAATGTGATTTTGAACTATAATTGATGCAGTTATAAACATCAGTTTTTACAAAACCATTAGACATCACAACTGTGCAATCCAACACACAGTTTCTTGTTGCATTGCAACTTAAATAAATATTATCTCAGATTAGCATATGGCATATTCCTTCTGCATTTTCAGGAAAGATTATTTTATTTTTGTCTTTTAAAGTTTAAAAGTTACATAAAAGGAAAAAGGCCCAATGGAAACGCTTCAGCACCCTGTGGTGGTTGGAGCTTAGTGACAAGTATTATGGCTTTGAAAGCTTTTTGTATAAGACTGCAGTCTTTCAGTTAATGTTTGTGTGGAATTTTGTTTAATCCTCCTGCAAGAGGCTTTTGGCTCTATGAGACTCTTGGGCTTCTTGCATTCATTGCTCTTCCGAGGCCTGTCCACAGACTTTCAATTACATTTACACCAGGTGACTGTGGGGGCTGTGCCAAACCATTAATGTGCATCTCTTGAGCTTGTCCATTGAGTATTTTAGGTGCATTTTGGGCTGTCCATTATCCTGTTGAAGAGGCCATCCTCTTTAGAGCTTTTTTCTCAGACTGCATAATATTTGCTGCCACACTTTACAGGTATCTAGTTGAATCCACTCTTTTGCCTTTGCACCAGTAAACTTTTCTCTGGTTGTAATTCAAGCATGAAGCAGGATTGATTCTGCTTTCAGAACACTGCTGAAAAGGGTTCTCATAAAATTCTGCACTTTTATTTCTCCAAGCAAGCATTTGCTCATCGCAGCAACAAATTCACAGTATGATTGCAAAAACAGTTTTGTTGAAGAATGCCTGTGTCCACAGTTCACATTTTTATTTGAACACTTCTGACACAGAGCTTGATGAGGATGCAGGAAAGGTTTTTTTTCTCCCTGATAAGTGCCCCTGGAAGGTCATATTCATGTCAGAAACTATGCACAGCAGAACAGAGCATGGCTGTGGAGACTCTTTGTATCTTTCTGAAGGTCTTTTGGAGTCAAGCAAATTTGACAAGACTTCCTTGAGATTCTACAAGGAGCTCTCTTCAAAACTTTTTGTGGTCTTGTGGTGTTGACCTCCATTGTTCTTGTCAGCTTGCATTTTCTGATGAAATGAGAATTTGGCTCCACACAAATGATTTGGGTCCTCTCTAAGCAATCTGTTACCTTGCTCCCATAACTTATTTTATATTTTCAGAGCTGCTCACAAATGCTTAGAGGAGGCATTGGGTGCTCATTGTTTGGACAAGGTTTGAGGATTTTTTTTTTTAATTTTTATAAAAGCCTTTGAAATTTGCATAACCTGACCTTCCTAGGTATTACAGTGGAGAAGCTACAGCCTTAACAAGCTGATTAAGGTCTAAAATATTGTTAAAAGTCATCTCAGAGTTCAGAATTGTGAGAGTGTGTCAAGCTTGGAGTAAAGGCGGACACAAGTGCAGACTTTGCAAAAACAAGAAGGATTTAATCTTAAGGATTAAAGTATGCATTGTAACACACGTAAAGACAAAACAGTGTCAATATTGATACAGGAAACAATACAACACAATGTTGCTAGGTATATGTAGGGAGGAGACACAGGTGTAGTCCATGACGATGAGAACTGAGGGATTCTGGGAGTTGTAGTGTTGGGGCCAGTGATCAGAAGGCTGGCGACCCTGACCGAGGTAGC
>JBAMYA010000017.1:795472-816562 GCA_037176975.1 Arrhamphus sclerolepis
GTTGACTGAGTATTTAGCCACATCAGGAACTTTGATGTTTAGCAGGGATCGTTTTTTTGTTTTTTCTTTTCTTTCTGTGCAGCTCGTTCATTTTTATGTCTTGCAGTTTGGCTGTTTTTTGTATTCAAAGACACAGAGACTTCCTCCACAATAAAACTGACCATGATGTTAATAAGGTGGCTGCTGAAGGTGGCGTTGTAAAGATATCTCTTGTCATTGCTCTGTGCCTGTGGGCCTTGGCATGCTTTTATATTCTTTACGAAGTAGACATTTCTTGCCCTCAGCATTTATGAGATGAGTCTATCAGTTCCTGTCTCTGGGCACAAATTCATTTGCACTTTGATTTTTATGTGACAAATGTTCAACTTGTAGTCACGCCTGTCAGTGATAATTTGATTCTGTTGCTGACACAAAGCTGCGCAGAACTCTCAGGTTTGACTATTCCTTAGTTCCTTTAAATTAATGCTTGAGTTAAAATAACTCCAACAACCTCTTAAGAATGGAGCCAGTGTGATGGCAGCCAAGTTGGATTATTATGGCGGGTCTCTATCTCTCCGACCTTAATTGGTCTCTGCTGATTGCTGAGCGTTCTGATTAAGAAACGCCATTAAAATTGATGCATTATGCCTCCAAGTCTTTTTCACAGTTCGATAGCTGCTTCAATCAATTGATAATTACATAGATGATTTGTAGCTGGGCTTCATTTTGACAAGTTTACAATAATTGGCATGACAGAACTTTCTCCGTGCATCGCCAAATTAAGGAGGGAGCACCTTCTTGTGTGTAATAAATCCCCCCCACCCCCCAAAAGAACGCTGAACATAAAATGCTGCACTGGTAAACCTTTATCCAAATGATAAATAACGATTCATTATGTTTTTATTTATTTTCTTTAATCCATTTTAAATTTAATACTCGAATTGTAAATGTTGCTCATTTGTGCCCTGGACAGAAAGCACTTGTATTTCATTACAGATGTGCAAACAAATAATTAGTGGAAGCAGAGACAAATATTAATGTGTAGGGAGAGGTCACTGAGTTGGTCAATGATATTACTTTGTGTGGAGTAAATGGAAAGCATTTCTAATTTCATGACAAACATTTTGTCTGTAGGCTTTGTCTTTATATTTCAGAGGGAAGAAAAGGGGTGGAGGAAGAGAGAGAAATTCCAGGTCTTGTGCCAAACATTGTTCTCATAGGGTAGAATCTTCACTACATGAAACAGTTGGTTTATTGAGCATTTATTTTTTTCTTTTAAAGGTTGCTAGAACAGTAATGACTCTGGCGCAAAGGAATGAAAAGTGGCAGCTGAATGTAATGCATGCAGGTAGATATTCATAACAGCTTTAGAAAAACATTTCTAATTTATGCACAGTTGATCATGTTCTAACTTTTAATGAGTTTTCACTTACTATTATTGTAGCTCAGTTATATAAACAACCAGATGTCAGAACTTTTATTTAGACTCATACTCTGTGCAGGAGCAGCCGACACATTTTAGCTCTGTAAACTGATGTTGGAAGGAATTGGTTTTACACCAAGAGAGCTACTGTCTTTTATCATCCTCCTGAGGAACATTTGGCAAGGTAGCTGTTTCCATTCTTGCACAATCATCACAATGGAAATCACACTTTTTTTCCTCCCAAGAGTAAAGGAAACTGCCCTCATTCACCTTATTTTCCACCCATATTTAAAATCAAAGTGAAATCCATTCAAGAAGTTTTTTTTTTAAACTTCTGATAAAAGAATCCTAATTTGTTCTCCGTCATGCTGTCTCATTTGCTTTAGAAAGAAGTTTTGGAATGTGTGTGTGTGTGTTTGATAAAGAGAGAGAGAGATGTTTAGGTTAAGGTGGTAATCCTTTACAGGGAGGTTTTCCTCCGAAGAAGCAGAATTTGCAGTTTTAAAAGTTCAGCGTGGCTGCTGTGCTGTCTGGTTTATTTGAGGCATACGTATCTCAGCGTGATCCACTTTGTCTTTATGCTTCTGAAGTCCAGACAGAAGCTTCTGGCTTCCGTCTGGAAGAAGTCCACCAAAACTTGATGTATCTAATAGTTTTTCCCCCCTTAATTCCTTGGGCCCACTATTATCTGCAGTTTGGATTATTTTTAATTTTTTAATGGTTTGAAATTTTGCCACACTGATTCAAAGTCATAACAAATACCTGCCATGTTTTTTTTCACTTAGACAAAATAAATAATACTAATAAACAAATAAATCCACACTGAATCTCTAAAACAAAGCATGGGATTTGGTGACTTCCAAAGACTGCCCCAGTGGCGTCATATGATCAGTTTTTTTTCTTTTAACCAACACTAGCATTGTTATGTTTCACAATAAGGGCCTTTGAAGTGGTTGGTCCCATGTGAATCTCTCTCTTTGTCGTCTTCTTAAAAGGAGCACAGCCCTGAGTTTGGTGTATAATTGTCTCAATTTCTTTTTAATTTTTCATCAAGGCATTCATTTGCTGCCAATCCTGCAGCGCTTCCCTGCCATATGCTGTCAGTTTGGCCTTATTCCACTGCCAAATGATGTCGCTGACCTCTGATATTGTCTCAGGACCGTTGGAGGGTTATTCATAGATTTTGCGTAGTATGTGTCTGTGTAGTCGTTTATCTGTTCTCTTGACCAAAGATTACACTAATAAAGCACTCAATGCAGATTGTTCACTGTGGTTTTCCGTTTTTTTTCTTTTTTAAGTGAACGGATGCCTGATTTTTCATCTCTAACAGATGACACTTGGAGAAATATCATGACTGCATTTTCAGGCATTTTAATTTTCTGTTTTAAAGCCTCACCACATTCACCAATTATTGTTTCTGCAGGTGTAGACGGCAATACTTAAAAGATCCAATTTGTCTGTGATGAGCATCCCCATTCACCAGAGACCAAAGGTACGGTAAGATAAGGAAAAGCTCATTATCTCATATCCCAATAAGCATCCTATTATGAGGCAAGAGACACAATGTGATGCAAAAGAAATACATTATGGAAAGTCTGCCATATTCTGCCTCATAATTTTATTTTGCACTTCTGTTTTCCAATGTAATATGTTCAGAATATAAATAATTTGAACAGTTTTACTAATGTACAAAAAATGGATATCAAAACTTTTATTGCACTCTTCCTCTTTTATAACTGAGTTTTGAGAAGCCACTCTCTGTTTCTTGATCCAGTGATGTACATGTGTTGGCCTGGTTTAGATGGTCTTGAATCACTTCAGATATGGTGTCATTAATTCTGCTTGACATTCCTGCTGTGTCCAGAAAATTAGCTATGTTTTTTTGTTTGTGTTTTCTTTTTTTTTTTTTCTTCTCCCTCTGACAACAATCTTGCAATTTCAGCAAGCAAAACCAAGACAGTCTCCGAGCAATTACGAGTTAGAATCTGGTCATTAAGAGATAGGATTACTCCTGGACCGCGGGACCCCAGGAATGCACAGACCCCTCTGGTGGTCTGCTCACCGCTGATGAAATAGAATTGAATTAATGGGGTTGCCCACTGTGAGGACTGATTAGAACGACGTATCGCCTTTGATCCCTGAGCGAGGTGACCAGGCGTGGGCGCCACAGGCACTGGGGGAGTTGGGCTTTGTGTCTCTCTCTCTGTATGTGTGTGTGCATGATTGTGTCTGTGCTCGTCCTGGGTCAGTGCATCGCTGATGAACAGGACTCATTATGTGTGCTCTTTGTTGGGGTTCCACCCTCACTGGGGTATTTGGTTTGTGTGCTGCGGAAGGCTGCTAACTGTGGCCCATGTGGTCTGAAGCTGTGGCTGTTCATGCTGCGTTCAGCTTTGGTAAATTAACTATAGTCCTGCGTGCATTTTAAATGACTCATACCCACAACTTGTGTTCTGCAGCCTGGACCATACAACAGTAGGTGGTTTAATTTACCGTGTGCCTTTTGAAATGATACAAATTGTTTAGCTGGATCTGTTTACCAGTGGCATTTGCCACTTGGTTGGTTTAAGTAGGATACAAGCTAAGGACCACTTGAGTGTAATATTGGACCTCAGTCATCGGGACATCCGTGCACCATGACAGAAATAGTTGTTGGATGGCTGAGCATCTTTTTTTTCTGTCAGAAATTGTCGTGAGTGCATCCAAGGTTTCCATTTTCAATCTGAACTATTTTACTCAGTTCTCTCATGCACATCCAAGTGCATCACTGTTCATGAACACGACTTATGCTTCCCAGAAGTGGCTGTCTTGAACTATTATGGCCAACTGTAAACTATTAACACATGTCTGCTTTCTACAGGCCTCTGTCACCAACGTTTAGACGTGACATTCTAGATCAGGCATATTGACTTTTGCTCGAAGGAAAAAGTTTTCTGTACCTGAAGATCACAAGTTGTCACAGTCTGTCACATAGATTGTTGTGATATGCTTACGGTAAGACTGTCTCCACTAGGCGTATTGTTGGATGAAACTCACAATTCAAGGTTGGGGACTTTTCAGCTCCTCAGTGGTGATTTTGTGTCAATTTTCAGTGAATGTTGTATAAAGGAAGCATGTCTTTATGCACTGCATCTAATCTGCAGTCTGCATTCAAGTGTTTCTGTTCGTTAACAGGCTAATGAACTTGTTGTGGTTTGGTTTTTTTGTTACAATTTTTTTCCCCCTATTTATATTACCCAGTGCTCACACCTAAGTTGCAGTCCTTGGTTGGACGTACCGCGTGGAAGGATCATGTTATTCCAGTCAGGTCATCCCCATCCCCTCAGGTGTCCCGGCTGGCCAGGGGAGGCAGTGTACAGCCCAGGACTGCTGCATATTTTTGTGAGGGTAGCTCACATTAGCTGCCCAAGGGAACATGGGGAGAACATGCAAACTCCACACAAAAAGGCCCTTTTGCCAACCCCACCCAGGGTATGGGTGCTGATGACATGGAGAAGCAAACACACCTCCAGCATCTCCGGCAGGAACTGAAGCCAGGACCTTCTAGCTGTGAGACGAATGCGCTACCGTGGCCCTTGTTGTGGTTTGGCTTTTTTTTCTGTTTGTTTTAATTAGCTTTAAATGTTATACCAGAACCACTGTCTCATTCAGCTCTGAATGGTACTTGGATTGAAAGGTTTAACCAGTCCTGCCATGATTATTTTCAAGTTTTTCTCTCATTTTAACTAAAATGAGATTCAGTTTGTAAAAATCCACTCAAGATACTCTTAGTGTGAATGTGATTTAAATCCTCATGGCAGCAGGAAAGAAAAAAAATGGGAGATAAAAAAATAACATCTTAGAAAAATGACAAAGCTCAGAACATCAAGGATATCTCTGCATGCTGAGTTGTCGTCCTCTTCGTTTTCAGCTGAAATATCATCTTTTTTTTTTTTTCTTAAACCACATACCCTGGGAAGTAATTGTCATCATCACCCTTGTTTGCCCAGCAGTTTGCTGTTTATGTTGGGCCCCCAGACAGTGGGCTGGAGCTGTCTGCCGGAATCACTCTCAAGGCCAGCTCAAGTAATGATAGATGACAAGCTTCTGTAAGGAGGAAAACGGGTCCCCTGGCACCATGCAGAGCTGCTCAGACAAAGGTGCCATCAGCTGGCAGCCTACATGTTGCACTGTTGTGCAAAAAGGCTGATTGCTGGAGGTAAATGAAATGAATGAGTGGATGAGACCGTGCAGCAGCTAACGAGAGGGAAACTTGCATCTCTCCTGTTAAAGAGCTGGTAAATTACTGTGAGGTGAGTGCAGTGACTCCTACTTTCCAGTAAATCCTGGTGGTCACCTTGTTTAAACTGAACATTCAGCGTGTCATTATCATTCTGGACCAACCTTGACTTTAGACTGAGCATTAACTTTTCATTGCTTCATTATTCAGACATGAAACCTTTTCTCTCTCCCCCTTCCCTGTCTATTGTCACAACGCTATGTACCTGCAGGGGAGATAGCTCTCTGGATCACTTGGTTCAGAGCTGTTATTACATATTACAAAGAAGCCCAAAAAGTCATTTTCTTCACCTTATGATAACAATAACTTGGAGAATGGTGTGAGAAAGAACTCAACAGTGGACTTTATAAAGATGTGGACATTAACTTGGAGATCCCAATTATTTTTTAGATTTATCAGAGGTAATACAGGAAGCTCAAATATGCCAAGTGGGTGGAGCTTAAGTTAGATTATTTGCCATGTCACTGATGTTGGTTCATAATTTGCTCAAGTTAGTTTTGAAAATAGACTTTGGCCGAACACAAGAACTGCCTTTGTTGAAAATGAAAATCCTTAAAGTAATACCTGAGTTCATAACATTTCTGAGGAGACAACCAGAATTACAGAAAAACATTAGTTTTTGCATTTGACTTATTTATTTTTTTATTATGTTGGTTTACCTTATGCTGCCATTGTCAAGTAATCAAACACACTTGAACACATAACCAACACTGAGGTCAGGAAAAATGTTTGAGGTCATGTCCATGTATGGTGTTAGGAATAGTTAACTAATTGTTGTGACAGGTCAGTTAGAGGCTTAACTATCACACACAGGTAAATATTTTTAAACTCTTCCTTGTGATATTTTAAGAATGCAATCCTTTAACATTAAGTAGACTTGACAGAATTTGGTTATAAATGATGTCATCTGCAGCCGTAACCCGAGTCCTGAGTTTTCCATGACAGGGATATCTTATAAAACACAATAAAAGTGTACTCTTTCACATTTTGCTCTGAAAGTAAATTCTGTATTACAGGTGGTTCTTATCTACAAATATGTTCTTATGTAATAGATTAACCTGTTGTGGGGATAAAGGCTTGAAATTAGGATTTTATTTTTTTTACTCATGCATTGTAGCTTGCCATATTGACATTTTTCACCACACTTGAATGCAGCAGAGGTGGACTTAACATGCGAAGATAAATGTTCTTTTAAAACTCAGGGACTTCTAAGCCACTTGAGGATAGGCCACCACCTTCGCCATTGTTAAAACACAAAGGTTCCAAAACCAAAGCCTTTAGAGAGGTGTTTATATGGCTGCATAGGGACAGAAAATGAAGAAAGTAGTCCAGCATGAAAAAATGTTCGAAGCGGAAAGTAATGCTCGTAATCACATGGCCTCTGACCTGGTTGCCACGAGGTGCATTTCTGATGATGTCTCTGCTACTGAGTGCAATCAGGTGTGCAAGAGTGAAAAGTGGAGAAAGCAGGGGTGCAAAGTCAAGTCTTTCACAAGCTTTGCCCTGCTGCCATTCGTGAGACAACCTCCACTGAGCACCGTAATGGCTGCAATGATAAAGATGGCTTCTTTGCTTATTTATTTAAATACTGAAGGAGGGGTCATTCACATGCTATTACGAGAGCATGACAGAGGTGGAACATAAATACACAGTCATAAACATGGAATGCAGCTCGTGTCTTCGTACGCACCGGGTTGTATGCTTGTCACATAAATAGTGAGGTATTGTCTCCTGCAGGTATTAGGATGCAAGCCACCACAGGGGGTCAGCCCATGGTTAAAGGAGCATAGAATCTGAGGTTGACACAAGCACACTTAACGCACACGCACGCACACACACACACACACACAGTAGGGGTTTTTACAGGGCATCTTATCCAGGCCATTGAGGCTAATATCTGTGAATAGGGCATGCTGGCACTTTGAGTTGTCATTGCTGTCTCTTTTCCTTAAAGTGTCTTTTGGGATTGAACTACTTGAACACAACAGGAGGGAATGGAGTAGTTTGCAACAGCTATATATCTGGTGTCTTTGTCTCGTCAGTTGGATGAGTAGAATAGTGATACGACTCCCACACTTCAAGTAATTTAGGTTGTACTTGTTAAATCTTAGACAAAGATAACACTTTGCCCTTTCAAAGGTGCAGGGGGGCTTCTTTATCTCACCATAGTGATATTTGAATGACTGCTTTGATTGTATCTTATATCTGCACCATTTAAAATGGTATGGTGTAAATTAAATGGGCAACAGTGTATAGTATTTAAAGCTTCAATATAAGCTCTCTAACAAAATGATGAATACTCCATCCATCATCTATACTCACTTATTCCTGCGCAGGGTCACGGGGATCTGCTGGAGCCTGTCCTAGCTCAATTTAGGGGAAAGGCAGAGGTATAATCTGGAAAGATCACCAGTCCATCACAGTGCAAGATAAATATTAACTGCCAAAAAAACAAACAAACAAACAAAAAACTCCTTAAGGACTTTAACTATGAAGTAGTTATTTATTCATATGTTTGTATATACAAGACCTAATCAAAATAAAATATAAAAAAAAAAGTAATGTCAGACTATAGGACAAGGCAGAGAGACACCGTTTTAAAGGAGAAAGACAACCTCCAGCTTACTTGGTCTATGCAGGGCCAGCTGTATTATAGCAATGAGCTAAAGAATTATAGGAATGTATAAAGTTTAGTTTTAGTTTATTTAAAACAGGGATAATGTGCAAAAGAAAAACATTAATAAAAGATGCTTTGCACCAGATTTAGCTTAAGCTAGTTTCCATCTGTAGTTCCTGAGCAGGTGAATTGATAGAACTGTCTAATATCATAAAACACACCTTAAATGTCTCCATATACTCTACATACAATCACTGTACTCGGTCATCAAATTATAACAATATAATAATGCTAAATGCCAAACTTCTGGTCTTTTTTATGTTTAGGTTTTCTGCAGTCATTACAGTTAGTAGACCTGGAGCTCCTCATGGTCAACTCAGAGCAGAGCTGGACAAAGGTTTTCAGTGGTGGAGGTGCAGTATTACTAACAATTTTGAAGATAAGCCGCACATTTGAATACACAATTAAGTTGTTAAAGCTTAACATTTTATGTTTTTTCTAAAATGTGACAGTGATGGTATCTCAATGGCTTTTTATCGAGCACTTTTAGAGCCTGGTTATATAAAGATTTTAAAGGTTTAATCGTCGTCCCATTTGCTTGAGACCAGCACAACATACAGTAATTAATATGTCAAATTATCATTGTTTCCAAATAGATTTTTGCAGCATCATGAGTCAATGTATTTCTGATGTGTCTAAAAACACACCTGCATAGAAAGTTATTCACTTAAAAGACATTCCTTCATTTCAAGGTTCCTTTAAAATGCATCTACTTTGCTGTTTTAAGATTAGTAATTCAAGGGAGGAATGCAGTACTGATTAAAAATATGAAAGGAAAGCCACCAACTGCCTGATCATCAATTTATTTGTCTGCAAAATTCTGTCAGCCATTGTTAGCCAGTACTCTTATCCACTAAACTTTCCCGTTCCTATTTGGTGACGATGACCTACAGCCGTATTGTATCATACATTTAGACGTTTCAGGGCAAACAGCTTGATCGTCATGTGAGCTTTTTCCGCTTAAGAATATCTATATGTGCTTGTCTAAGTGATGCTGTCATTGATTTATTTTATTTTAGTGTCTGCACTCTGCTTTTGACTCTGTTGTGACATGCAAATCAAAGCTTAGAGTGTCATTAGCTGACATGGCTTGGTACGATGTTATCACAGCACATAATGTATATTGTTTCACTTAATGTCTCCAGCAGCACTCAGTTGGAGCTTAGATATAAAACAGTGTGCACTTCAGGAAAGGAGTTATTGGGAATTTCATCAATGCAGAAAATGATATTGTACTATGTTACATCTCTCTTTCCTCCTCATACTCTGAGCAGTATTTTTATTCTCCACCCTCCCTTTTTTCTGTTAAGTGTATTGTCTTATCCACATCAGTTCCACAATACTGCTGAGAGGATGCATAAGAAATAGAACCCACAATATCTGAGACAGAGATGAGAACTTTATCTTATTGCTTTTCATTTCTCTTGGTCGCTCACTAAAACTGATGAGCTGACCAAGCTGTTTGGTGGACAGATAAAGTGAGAAAATCCAACTTTCTTGAACCTTCTGGGTTGAGCTGTTTAATTGTGCTGCAGATTCCTGCTCTGCTTCAGTTAGAAAACACTAATGTCAGTAGCTGAGGTCCACCAGTCTCGGGCTCTGTTAGATTTACAGCGATGCATTTGAAAGGAAGCAATTTCCATGCCTGGTATGGAAACTCCTTTTTAACCTTAATTACATCGCAGCTCTGGAAGGACCAAATGTTCTCTGCAGAAATTAATTTCCCAACAGGGACTCTTATCAAAGAACTCACATGTATGTTCTTATCATCTGCGGTCAGTGGCACTGCGTGAAAATTTGCTCTGAATTAATTGCAACTATCATCTGCCAAATTTTTATTTGGATATCTCCCTAATGTTGACATAAGGCCTAGCGGCAATCAGCAGAGTGCAACTCATAATGGCGCACATCTTTTATTCTACACACATAAAGCAGGGCTATGGTTTGTGGAATTTTCTATTGCTGTTCAGAAATGTGACATAAGTGCCAAGGTTGGCATACATGAAGCAGAGTAAAAAAACAAAATTTTCTCCTAATATAAGAATTTAAGAGGGTGCTGTTAGTTTTCTGAATGGTTATTGCTTTTTTTCTGAATGGTTATTGCTGAAGTCTTTCAGCAGAGATGAGAGAGCAAATGCACACATGATATAGTGGGCCATTAAGAGCAAGCTACAGGTCATTTGCAGTTATGCATATAGCCAGGCACTTGAAGATGGAGGTCTGCGCCTCAGTGTTTCACTGGCTCTCGTAACTCGGAAGCTCTATTGCATCTTTCAGTCTGCAGGTTATGCAGCAATTTAACGGACAGCACACGTGTAGTGCAGATGTTTCAGAATCTGTTGGGCAGGGGCTATTATACTTGTAAATGTACATTCTTGCACCATATGTGTTTTTCCCGACACTCAACCTCAAATTGTCTGCCAAAGTATTTGCATACTGCTGAGGCAAAACAAAGCATATTTCACTTAAAAATAATCATAAATTCATATGAGCTCTTCCATACATCTCAAGCATCCTTCTCTCCAAGCTGCAAATCCAAGAAATGAAAGTGCTGCTTGTAGAATTGCTTTTGAGATTGAAGCTGATATTTGTGTTGATGAGAGAGGAAAAAAATAGCATGGAGGATCTGACCAATGTCGTATTTAGTATTTTTACCTTGCTGGGCATGTTGTCTGAAGTGTACTTCAGGTATCAGGTGAGCAGGTGTTGTTGGCTTTAGACAATCTGTAGTCAGACAAGCTGATAAAAGAAATGAAAAGTCATCAGTGAAAAAGACCACCTCTCTAGTTGTCTCACAGGTGGTACTTCAGAGATGCCACCTACACGTTTTACAAAACTGTTATTTAAAACAGAACAAACTCTTTCATGTAAAAAAAAAAAAAAAAATCTGTTCATTTGAAGAAATGTTTGTTTGTTCTTTAGACTAGTCTCTTACATTGCTGTGTTACACATAGACAGTGATGAATTTAGCTCACACAGCTACAGTGGACGTCATGGCAGAGGTGATAAGAGGAGTGATGAAAAGTAAGAGACCAAACAAGTAATCCTGGATGACATTGTAAGAGTGAATTTTTTAAAAATCTCTGCTCCTATAGGGCGCTCATTCACCTAAAAATGACACAAGTTTCTATATGTTGCTTCAAAAGCATACAGTGTAATTTTTTCATACAGTCATAAACCTTTTTGTCTTATGACAATGATGTTCTCATCTCTGTCAGAATCTTCTGTTTTTGTGAAACTTTTGACCACCCTCTGAGATTCCATCAAAGCAGACATGTTTAATACAAAACCACCAAGTTACGTGCCTGGAGGAAAGCATGCTGGGATGAAAGACACATGCAATATGCTGCTCTGTAAAAACAGAAATGGCCAGTGATGCAAGTGCAATCGCTGTAAACTTATTTGGATATGGTTTGTGCTGCATATCACTGAAGCCAGCCCTCAGTATGCTTCTTCATGAGATTTTCTTTAATCTCCTGTTCTCTGCAATTGTTGCTGCACACATCATTTGACATAGAGATGGTGTTCCTCACACCTGTGCTGGAAAATCAGGAATAGGAAACATGTTTCTGCTAAAATCTAAAAGGTCCTTGGCATCAAGTTGAAGATGGTATCACTTTGAAATACAGCGTGTCCAAAATTATCATGAAACACGAGTCCATTAAAGCAAGTGGTGTAATTATCAAGTGAAAGATCAGTCAAATTGTGATCCTCTATTAAATGCACTCCACTATATGGTTAAATATTGTGTGTGTGTTTGTGTGCTTTAAATGAAAATTGACTATCCTGTAATCACTTGAAATATCTGCAAAGCCACATTTTCTGAAAGCGGTAAAAGATAGCAGTTCCAGTGGAACAAAACCCACACATATTCACGCAGTGTTTAAAGCAAATAAAAAAATTAAATATTTCCAACAGAAATCTAATGTGGGATACATTTGCAAAAGGCAATTTAATTTCACATTCAGCGCTTTAATTGGGATTTTTCATACGGCAGGACTGTGTTGGGGTTGCCATGGGTGAACAGGAGTGTGCATGTTCACAGCAACAGGGAGAGGCAAAAATATTTCTGTATTCAAAAGAATCCATCTGAAAGAAAAATGTTTGTAATGAAAGCCTTGTTCAGAGCTTGCATTAACATGCGTTCTGAGTAATCCAATCAGAAGTGGTCAGTGAACAGCACATGTATCCACCTTCTGAGGTGTCCTGAATGATTGGATCTAAACTGCTAAACAGCCAAACTGCAAATTACTCCTTTTTCTGTCTGGAAACCTAGAAGTTTCCTGGCAGAAAGCTATAATGCCAGCTCTGCTTGTGGCAGACAGAGTTGACATTAATATGTAGCACTATATATTGAGCAATAGCAAGGCAACAACTGTATTCCAAATGTGCTTTTGTAATCTGACATACCTTAATATTGGCACAATGGCTATAAAAACCAAAAAAAATCTGGATGCTGAAAATGGTACACATATATGGTACACACGTATTTAACAATGTTTCGGCATTAATGAAAATGTTACTAGTTCCAAAATTTTGTATCTACAAACCAAATCTCTTCCTGTCTCTGACCATGTGTAGAGCTTGTGTCACTAAGTATCCCCATGTTTTTACTTTTACGCTCAGCCACTGAAAAAACGTTAAGTTTGCTTCTTTTACCTGGAAGATCTTTTAAAGGTATTAAAGACCCTTTTCCTTATCACTTCTTGGGAATGAGTGTTTTGACATGAACCGAGGGATTTCTGCACATCTGAATAGGGAGCTGACAGGGTCGCCTCACTTCCACCCATACTGACCCCAGTATCTTCACTTCTCTCTCAACAGTTCCCTCCTAAAACTTTATTATTTTAATCTTTTTACTAAATCAGCCACCTCCGGGCAGAGAGGGTTGCTTGTTGTGGGGGAAAAAAAATCAATAGCCATTACAGGAGGGAGAGAAGGGTGAAAAAGAGAACATGCTCAAAAGGGAGGGAGACAGACGCGATCCTGTCAGTCCGACCCTGCCTGACGGCTGTCATCTCCCTTAATTGCTTTGCTAATATCATCCCCTCTCAGCCTGGATCTGGGTCAGCAGGGCCCCTCTGCTGGAGCTGACTTGAGGCTGTCCTCTTTCATGATCTCCTCTGCTTTCTGCTTTTTTTCTTTTTTCAAACACCATTTAGCACCATTTCAATAAGAATTAAAACACACAGTACGAATATGAGGAAGGTACATTGTGTCTTGTTCTGAGATGACCCTGGGTTGGATTAATCCAGCTGGAGTCTCTTTTTTTCTGGCAGTAGATAATCATTTATGCACCCAACTCTATTCTTGGATGGGTAATAGGCTTGCCAAATTTAACCTTCATGTTTTCCCTCAGGTGATGCAGGAAAATGCTGCTTTTTTCTTTGACTACCATATTTCTGTGATTTTAAATCTTAAGATATTTTCTTCTTATTTGTGTTTCTTTTCCTTATAAAAGGTGAGAAACTACAAATGAGTAACATTTTGCCATGCACTGGTAGATTTGATAAATCAGTTTATCCCTAAAGGGCCAATAAAAAAAGTTCTTTCTCTTGATGGAGTGATTATAAATATCTGAAATACATTCTGTAAACATATTTGTTTAACATCCCAGTAAAATGAAATGATAATTCTGAACCAGCATTCAGGGGGCAGTGTCGAGTCTGCTTCCAGGGATGAGAGTGGAACAGTGTTGGGGATAAAACACAGACCTGCTTTCTGTTTTGGGTAAAATTGCAGGGTCCTGTTGCATCTGAGTTTGAGTTATTTTATTTTTTTTGTACCCACATATTAACTGTAAAGGAAAAAAAAACAAGTCAGAGATGATACAAACCCTTATTGACTCTAAATTCTACAATTAGGAAGCTAAAACATAAACTCTAGCCATGTTTTTATCTCAAAATGTGTGGAATTGTAAAAATGAGGTTTCAATACGCACAAAGTGAGCTGGGATAGTCTCCAGCAGACCCCCGTGATCCTGCACAGGAAATAGCTGGTATAGATAATGGATGGATGGAAGTTTTCAATATGCAATTTCGCAAAGGTGGTGGGGGGGATCCACGTTTGCTGTTGTCAAACCTGATGCATCTTTGGTGTTCCAAACTTTGTGACCACTTACATGGTGGTCTACAGCTTGTAGCATCTGTACCTACTTTTTCAGTGTGAAGAAGTCCAGCACAACACGCGCTTCGGTATAAATGATTGTGGTGCTCTGATGATGTCATAGTTTTCTGGCCAGTAGGCGGAGCATCATCATCTCATTGAATGCTTGTTTAGAAAATACAACTTTCATGACAAAATATCATGGGAAAATATCCAAAAACATCCGACTTTGACATTGTGAACTATAACACTTGAACACATACTAATGACTGTAGAACTCTTTTGGAGTCGTGTCCGTCCTTTAGTCTGCAGACTTTGTCTTGTTTACATCCACATTTGTGTCTGCAGGGCAGCCATTTTATACCAGGACAGCAAAGCACAGACAAGGGACAAGGTGCTAGTAATTGTGTCAGCAGCAGAGCCATGAGCCAGGAACTGTCAAGCCTTCACACTTTTCCCTACTCCCAGTTTAATGGAGCATGTGAGGGCCAAAGTGTGCTGCCCTGGCCCCAGTCTAGGCTCTGATCAAATGGCCTCCTGTCCTTCTCGGATGGGCACAGTGGAACAATAAGCCTAAGGTGGAGCAGCTGGAGAAAGCATTAGTGTAAGACCCTTCCTGCTGTTTTCTTTTTCAGGCTCATTGCTTTTCGTGGCTTGCACAATATGACCTTGTAGAAAAGCACTAGACCTGTTCTTTTTTGTTTTGTTTTTTGTATTTTTGACACACCATGGAATGTTGGTTCTTTTTATTTAAATATGCAACCAAAATCTAGATGTAGCATTCACACGCTTAACTGTATTTGAAAATGAGTATTTGGACGCTCGGGCTAACAGTTTGGACATAGCTCACTGAGACTCCAGATTTTTTTTTTTTTTTCATTTATTATTATTTTACTACTTCTCCATCCCCTGGTGGGCTGTAATCTTGTGTATATTGGCCCACAGTTGCAGATTCCAAAGACGGTCAAAATGAAGCTTCCCCTCGTCGTAAAGAGCAGAAGTCCAGCTGTCATCCAAACTGTTTGGTTTGGAGGATTCTGGGAACTGAGTCGAGGCAGACCCTTTGGTAGCACAAGGCCAGTGTTTTTGGAGCTGCTCTTGATTGGGAAAAATGCCCAGATTTCACAGATCCATGGCATGCTGCTTAAGTAATATAACTTAATGAGCTATGAGTCGTAGACACATTTTTCATTCAGTACCTTCACTCTCTATGTTTGCATTTTATTTCAAACCCACTTCCGTTCATTGGATTCCTTTTTTTGTCTGCATGTATATTCATAGTTAATGCCATCATCTGGCAAAACCATTTGATATATGCAATTTCATCTTGTAGCATTTTTTTCTTTTTGTGCTCATGTGAGGCGTGAGCGTGTCCTTCACCAGCCCTCTCTGGCAGTTTACCCTAACATCTTTATTAAAGCCTGAAATCCTGGTTCTGTCATAGTTCTTGTCATAGACTAAAGATCACCAGTAGTGGGACATTTAAAGACAGGACAGTTAGAGACACAGCAGTGAGGGTGTGGTGTGGTGCAGAATTTTGAAGTGTGAGGGGTGTGCATTGGATTGTGTTACAATAAAGGAAGTAGAGAAAACTACTAACAGAGAACTGGATGAACACCTACCAAGCAATGGCCCCTGTGCATATGTCCAGAATTCATGTAAACATTGTGAATTGATTGTGTTGATTGTGTTGATAGAGGACGGGGGTTTGGAGGAGGGATGTAAAGCACAATTATCCATATACTAGTCTTGTTCAAGCTCCGTTCATTGGATTCCATTGCTCTTCACTGTATGCCCCACTGCTCTCATGATACCAGATGTATTATTAAACTCTGAATGTCTAATGTTTAAATATACTCAACTATGATGTCCATTCTAACAAACAGAAGCGTGACTTAGCATGTCCGAGTTTCCAAGTTGTTCATCAGCAAAGTGTGAATTGAAATTGTGAGGAAATATTTGGCAGATGAAATGCCAGATATTTTCTAACTGCGTCCTAATGGTCACCACAAGAATAAACCTGCTCACTTTAAGAATCAATCTGACACTATCATTGGTTCAGATTTAAATAGTTTCTATACCTTGGTACATGATAAATTTCTTCAGATGTAGTGGTGTTTCCATATGCATCTTCTTTCCTTGCTAAACAGTCATGCTAACAGAATAAAAGTACAAGATGTGCATCAAATCCACAGTTTAATACGTTTGTCCTGTGATTGTGAGAATGTTTGCATGGATGAAAACTCAGTGGCTTAGTTGACAACAACTATAGAATAAATCTACTGAAGAAAAAGATGTTTAAGTTTTGGCACTTAAAAAAAAAAAAAAAGAACTTTTTGGCTTGTTTTTATCTGTATACATTGTAACTATTTTCCTGTGCAGCTAAAAATCTTATATATTACCTAAAACTTAACTTTGAAGAACAACTTGCTTTTTTAAATTTTATGATAGCTTTAAAGTTTAGTCTTTCCAAATTGTCATCTTAAAAGCATTCAACTTTTAGTTCATAGTGACAAGATGATAAACTGAAGGTGTGATGTGTGTGTGAAGCTTCAGAAAGTGACTGTGGCAGCCACTTATCATTTAAAAGCCTGTGTTTTCATTGCCCAGGACCAAAAGTTAGAATTTAAAAATAATGTTTTGCTTATAAACAGTAATTGAATCCTAAGCCTCAATTTAATCCAGTTCACAAGTCAACAGTTTTGGTATTGAGCAGAACGAACTCGCAAGAGAAATAAAAACCTATTCTGCTGAGACAGTTTTTCACTTAAACGACCGAAGAGAACACAAGTCCAGAAAATTGTGCTGTTGTTTCCAACACATTATTTTATCGCTGTCTCCTCCGTGCCCAGCTAGTGCACAGGCTCAGACGGACTGTTCTCATGTTGGTTAGCCACAGTGTGTCTGGTAGCGGCTCACTTTCTCATCGCTGCTCCATCTGCACCCCTCAGTCTTGATGTTTGTCTCTCAGTTTCAGTTCCATTCAGATGTGAATGCCAAAACAAGCAAATGAAAGACATTGGCGTGAACGCTCATGTGGCTGAGTTTGGGAGTCTAACTCCCTCCTTTGCGACACTGCAACCATGAGGTTGTTGAATCTGTCTATCTGTAACACACTCCCATCACATTTCACATCAGATCTTGTTAATTAAGGCATGGCACCCTCATCACAAATCTGTGGCAATGACAGAGGCACTGAAAAGCGATTTTTGAAATTGTTGTGTCGATGCAGTTTTCTTTGAATCACATTGAGTTCTGGGTCACATTATGGTCAAAAATACCGTGAAGCACAGGAGCAAATAGGATTTTTTTTTTTTTTTTAATCCAATCTGCTATGGGGACACAGTAAATTGAATGCAGCACACGTTGCCCACCTTAAATCAGTCCTGACACACAGGGTGACATCAGTATTGCCTTTTCTTTTTCTTTCTTTCTTTTTGTTTAAGTCCCTGGGACTATTTTCTAACAGGAAAATAGAGGCGAGAATTAAAAACCAGTTCCAAATTTCATGAAGGATCTGAGTCATATGCCTCAAAATTCATCATTTTCATTATCAGCACTGGTGAGTACAGGAAATGTGTGATAGAATGAGACATTTATTTTGACATGCAACATTGGAGAGACGGACTCAGTTGTGTTTACCCACATTGTAGTAGTAGATAAAGAATAGTGCCGTAACCTGCAAAAGACCTTACTGTCGCCTTCTCTTTATAGAATAAAAGACAGGGAAGCAATTGTGTTATAGAAAGCAAAAAAACTATGTAGGCGTATTTGTTTCCTCCCTGATCCAATAAAAAATTGTATCAATGATGGAAAAAATGAGGGTGTCAAGTGAGATGCATGACTCCTCGTGTTGAAGAAATGTCCTAGACTCCTGTTAGAACTTAAGCATAAAAAGTGCTCAGCTGCAAGTCGATGCCAAGCAAAAATGACACTCTTTAAGTTAAACCACAGGCACAAACATTGCAGTGGGGTTTCAGAGGTCACATGACTGCCTTACATCATACAGGGGTTTAACACGATGTTAAACTCTAAACCTTAACAACCTGTACAGTCACCTTAACCTGGAAAACTTGCCTGCAATTCTAGAGCTCCAAACACATGGTTAAAATTGGCTCATGTGATGTTGCTAAAGGTATTGTGCATTGACCTTTTCGTAGATGTAGTAAAATGTTTTGATCCCAAAAATGGTAATGTTGATGTGAGTGGCTATGATATGTGGGCGGAAGCTAGAAACCAAGTTTCTGATAAAGAATTCTACTGCTTGACGTTTCTACATGCCGTACTCATCTTTTGAGATATTTTAATTCAGCCCCTACTGTCCATTTGGGGGGTGGGGGGTAAAGTCAATGGAAGCCTACTGACTGGAATATTCCCATGACTTCTCCTTCTAATGACATTTATGTTTTGAGAACCATTGCAAGGACTGACGTGAAGTCTCTAATTTTTTCACTCATGTTTCCTAATAACTAGCTTTATCATAAATTATTGTCACTGACAGCACATCATCAGTGTAGACCTTTTTTCAAGAATGTTAACCAGAGAAAAATGTTCTTATGCAGAATCCAGAGATTCTTTGACCCACTAGAGTGCAACTGCAGCACCTTAGATCTCTATCCTCAGGCCCATCTCGTTGAGATATTATCTCCTGCTGCTTTGACGATATCAGGATGTATTTTATTTCATAAGTCACTTTCCAGAACAGGAACCTCAGGAGGAGGGAGAGGGGCTCTGAGGTGAAAGTAATCCAAGTATAGCATACACTTCTACAGACACAGCATGATAAAGTAATATTGTGAATGAAAAACTAAAAACAGTTGGACTACTGTTTAAAACAACTAGAACGGTCAGTGCTCTGCTCATCACCAGACACCTTTTGACAATCAGTCATTTAATTCACAGGACACGAGTTGCTGGCCTGTGTTGGTCTTTCTTTTGTGTTTTAACATATTAGTGAGAATTCGATTGTCATTGGTAGAGCAGGGATCTTTTGTTCTGCATGGTAGAACTACATCATTTGTGGTTTTGATGTGAGTGAATGGCAGAATAGCTGAAAATTGTGATCTCCCGCATTCACACTTCACAACATTCAGTGGTAGCAGCAGATTACTGTACTGCTCAAAATAGAAAATGTACCATCCTGTAGTCAGGAATCTTTGTAGTCATTTTGGTGCTAACATTCTGTGACTGATGGTCAACAGGGGGAGTTGCACACTTCATCATTTCACAACTACTGGTGTCCAAACAAGTTTTTTTTTTGTTGTTTTTTGTTGTTTTTTTTCCAGCAAAACACAAGCAGGAAATGAGGCATAACCACACACAGAATGGGAGTTATTTGAAAATGGACTGGGGGAATAACAAGCATTGGAAGCTGTATATGCATTGATTTGTTTGGAACATAAACAAAAAAAGAAGACAAAGAGCAAAGAATACATGGGCACCAGGGATCGTCTGTGCCACAGAAAAGGTTGAAGGTGAGCAAAACATCTTTTGTAATGAAAAAGTAGCTGTCTGCTTGTATATAAGCATGGCATGTGGTGTCCTAATTGTTTATTGCCCCCCCCCATTTCGCAGGTTTCTCTTTAAATTTTCCTTTCTCACAGTGATCAGACCTCGCGGCTTGGTTTCTAACCAAGGTCTAAAGCAGCATTGGTCCCCTGGGAGAGCCAATCAGAGCCAGCCAGTTCACTGGTGGACGTTCCACCCAGAATGTGCTGGGTTACCCACAGGCAGCATTCAAAATCTAAACATTAATTTATTTTCTGTGTTTCTAAAGCACAATCATCGTTAAGTAGATGACATTGCAGTCTTTTTTCTTTAATGTTTTTACCGTGACGCTCATGATTCAGCAGTGCCGTGTCATGTGGCCACTTGTTTTAGTGTAAAGGCAGCTAGGTACTGTGGGTTACTGGGCTTCTTTCTCAGAAAGTGGGTTTTGTACAAACTCTTGAGTCTTCTGTTTCACAAAGCAATGTTACTTGACCTAGAGAAAAAGGGTTAAGCTAAGCCTGTTTCAGAAACACAAGTTTGTTACCATGGCAATGTACTCTGAAAATAAACTGGTTAAGAACAGGTACCCTTATACCCCAAGTTTCTCTGCGTCTCCTCCTACTCATGAAGCTGAAACTGTTTTAATTTCATAAGACAGTCGATATGATGTCCTTTTATCGATCAAAGAGGCTGCACATGCATCGGTAAAGTATGTTCGAAATCCAGTTTGATAGTTTGATATACCCTGATGAGTTTTGTTAGAGAAGTTAGGTGTACTGTTTTCTGCACAGTTACATAACCTGTAAACATGAACTTATCCTGTCCATCACAAATATCACCCAACGTATGCTCTTGCCTCACACAAAATAACTTGGATTATTTTTATTAGTTTTTTATTTAGTCCTCTTCTACTCTTCTTCAAAATGATGGGAATGCTGAACATATGGCAGGCAGATCTGTGAGAATAGTGGCCTGGCTCATTTCTAGCCCTTTTTGAGATATATGATATGTGTGTGTGTGTGTGTGTGTGTGTGTGTGTGTGTGTGTGTGTGTGTGTGTGTGTGTGTATATATATCTCTCTCTCCTCTCTCCCAAAAAAAAAAAAAAAAAAAAAAAAAAAAAAAAAAAACAAAAAAG
>JBAMYA010000017.1:822301-841165 GCA_037176975.1 Arrhamphus sclerolepis
TGTGTGTGTGTGTGTGTGTGTGTGTGGGTGTGTGTGTGTGTGTGTGTGTGTGTGTGTGTGTGTGTGTGTGTGTGTGTATGTTGATCTCTGATCTGTGGAGAAAGCTGTGATGTGCCTGTGGGGGGAAAACACTCTCAGGCCCCAAACCCAATTTCCAATGAAAGATTGAGGAGGTTAATGTGCTCTGGGCAAGGCTCTGAACTATTTTTTCTCGTCTTGTCTTTTAATCACATCAAGCTTTTAATTCTTTCATGAACTAGTCTCAGACTTTTTTTCTTTTTTTTCTTTTTTTTAACCTTTTATGAAGAACAGGCAGATAAGAGTGCTGTGATTGTCGCTTTGGGCCTGAGAATCTCAGCTGAAAGCTGAATTTTCTTAGTACTCTATATTTTACTGCACCCACCTCTGGTTATCATGACTTTGATATTTCTCCCCACAAGCACTTGAACACGTACTTGTGTCCATCCACACATATGCAACTGATGAATTATGTATCAATTCAATGGAAACAATCGATATGAAATCCCCATCTTTGGTATTGACCAGAGATGTGCTACGCATTAGCCATGAGGATGAAGTTACATTGTAATAAGGTGCATGTATAGTATTGTGTGCATTTGTTGCAAGGAAATACATGAGAAAAAGTGTCGAGAACTCACAAGGCCATTGTTAGTCTTTTCACACTGCGGCACTGATGAGTTGCTATTGTCCATTCTTGAGCATTATAGATGGCCTGAGAGACATCTGATTTGTGTCTCCATGTTTGCATCATGCTTGTCTTGTCTCTAACACAATCCTGACAGATGAAAATGTATCTCATGTAATCTATGTGGGCCGTTGCTGTCAAGATACGGATAAACTGCTTGAAATTGATCAAATTCTTTCACACTCTTCTTTGTGCATACTCCCCAACCTTTTATCTTCAAAAGGTCACAGGCAGCCCAGTGTTTTACCTCCTAATTGTTTAGAGTATGTCATGTCTGACTCTAGTGATCCAAGGCTGGTTGGCAACACCCTGCCATCACCACCAAGCCATTATTCTACCGTGTGATTAGCTGCAAGATTCCTTGAAAGATAAATGGATCAAACGTCCTTGACTAGTTTGCAGTAAGTGCTGCCATACCCTCCTTCTGTCCTGCATTTTGAACTACTGTTCTATTTGATGGCAGGCAATTATTGGAGATTGTTTTTCTTTTGTTGTACAAGCTGGCTGACACAGTGCCCTTTTTCTTCCTGGAAGCTAGTGTCCTGTTTTTCTACTTGACAGACACACAAGCTTGAAGACAAGCACAGAGATTGATAGATTTGACTGAATACTCTCATAAGTATTGTCACGTTGCTTGAAACAGTTGTCTTGGCTACTTGTAGTCTTCAGTCTGAAAGAGTAATTATTGTTTACATTGATGATGGGTGTCTAGCTGTGCTTTTTTTTTTTTTTCCCCAGCTGCTGTATTTTTGTGTGGTATTTGTTGCTAGTAGGTACTAATACTGCAACTTACCCCGAATAGTTCAGTTAATTATGTCGGTTATTCAGATTTGATAAGAACGCATCCATGCGCTCCTTTTTCTAGATCCGCTTCATTTTGTGCAGGGTCACAGGGGAGCTGGAGACTATCCCAGCTTTTGATAAGAACCTTTTAATTAAAAAAGAGTGTAATCTTTTTATTCTCCCCCCTCACCCCCCATCCCCACCCTTTTCCAGAAAAAATAATGAAAGCAGTCTATTATCTAAACAAACAATGTCAAACTCACCTGGAGCTAATTCGCTGTTTGGTTTCAGAAACTTCCCAATCAATATTTTATTTATTTATTAGTTTATTTATCATTTCTGTATGAGGCAGCAGTGTTGGCTTTTACGCTCTAAACAAAGAGAGAACGTTAGAGAGATTATGTATTAGCAGAAAAGAGTGACAACTGAGTAAGGTGCGGATAGCTGGAGGAGGATGACCTTGGCATTCATATCTGAGGATGAGGGAAGTAATCAGTATTGGCATGCCCTGATGACTGCGCTGCGAACAAAGAGTTCCAGCCATGGAGTGTGTTTGGAGACGCACTGCAGCTTCTTTTGTAAGCCTGTTTTTCTTTCTTTTTCTTTTTTTTTGTGGGTATGTTCAGCGCCCGCAAAGCTTTGCCAACCAAAGGGGTTTTTCATTAAAAGAATGGCGGCCTGTCAACCACCTAATAACATCCCACACAAAACCTGCTCCTGTAATGTTTGTTTATTTACAGCTATGAAATAACATTTCCATGCTAACATTGTTTGTACTCAGTTTTGGAGAGGAAAATTCAATATTAACGCCACTAATTCATTCCAAAAAAACAGAACAAAACAGTTTAAGGTGACGTGGTTGCTTGAAGTTACTCAGCAGGGACATGCCAACCAATCACGTTTAGAGTTTCTGACATTGATATTTGTTTGGTTTTTAGTACCTGAGATTTTTGTTTTTGTTTGGGAAGAAAAGCACAGATGCAGGACGTTAACTGCGGTAATATAGACATCACAAAGCTCTGCGGTGTTTGCAGTCATCCCAACAGTCTTTGTGACATTCAGCAGTTTGAAATGGCATTTGTGACATTCACTGAGTGAAAGTAATATATTCACCTCACTTGGCTCATCTAGTCCTCACCAGGACAGACAGCTGCTGTAAACGCTATGTGCACCAAGTATTCTCACACTGTCAACAGCTTTCTGTCGCCAGGCTGCATGATTTTTATCACCCCAGAATGGAGTGAAAAGCCAGTGATATGCAGCTCTTTATTTCAGCCCACTAGTATGTAAGGTGTACTTAGCCTATGCATGTAGTGGGCATTGTTTCTGCACAGCATAGCATTTATGTTGTTTTTTTTTCCTTTCCATCCTACTGCAAATTTCTGACACATTACAACGTTTCAAATATGGAGCATCCAGCTGTCATGAAGAGCCTTTCTTGAATTTTTATTTTTTGAATTCTTCACACTGTATGAGATGTCACATTGACAATTGCTGCTATTGTCTTCCCATGCTAGAATTTTTATTTGCCATCCCCATTTAGTGTGAGGGGTGCCATTAGACTACCTCACCTACACCTGTGAAAACTGGTTTCACCTTCAGCATCATAGAGTTGTGCTCCCACTGCCACTCAACATCTTTCATTGACCTTGGATACATGGACGTCGTTGCTTACGTATAACTGCAGTTTACTTCAACAACCCTGAATCAGGAAAACAAATGTATGGAACGATATGGAAAATGTATGCAATATTTTATTTATTTAGATCGAGATTGTTTGGATAGATTAAGAGGAAAATGAAAACATTGATAGAAGGATGCTGGAAATGAAGGAGAAGAAGGTGAAGACCAAAGACAAGATTTATGGATGTGGTGAAAGAGGTCATGTTTGGTGTGATAGAGGAAGATGCAGACTAACATGGAAACAGATGATATATAAACTGTATAAACTCTTAAGATATTTCATCTTTTGTGGCATCAATCTCTATTCTATTTGTTTTGCATCCATGCTTTAATTTCAGTTCTGAAACGTGTTTGAAAGGATAGGCAATTTAGGGCTAGTAGTAATGCTTTTTATTTGAAATTGGTAACGTCAACAGGTGCATAATTTGTCACAGCAACTGTTAGGCCAACGGCAGAGGATGTTTAATTGGTCTGGCTAATTGGTCAGCATATGTGGTATGACATCACTTAAAGATACAGTGTGTAAAGATGAGGAAAAAGCTTGAAACTTCTTATCTCTAGTCCCAAGGAAATAGCTGGTGTAACCACATGGGCAAGGACTTACTTTCGTAAGCACTTCAATTCAGAATTGCATCAACAAATAGCTCTTAAAACTCTACTGTGCAATAGAAAAATCCTTATGTTAACCTTGTCCAACGTGACATGAACATTCCATCATCCAGCAGAAATGTATCATTGTTAGATTCATCAATCCTCAGTGCTTGAGCACTGAAAGTGCTGAGAGACAGAAGGGCAACATAATTTAGTGATTTTAATATTTAATTTATTCCAGCAGTTTTTTGGAATTTGTTGCAAGCCTGCATTGCATAAATTGATGTGAATAAAATTAAATTTAGGACCAAATGCAGGTGTCCCTGCTTTATTATTAATTAAATTTTTACATATCTTCCCAACTTTTTCTGATTTACAACTTTACATGTGTTTTTGTTATATTTCATAACATAAAACATTTTTTTTTTTAGATTTATGTCTTTTTATTCCATATGAATGGTGCATTTTTTTTCTTTAGATATGAAATTCAGAAATGCAGAAACCAAAACTTGAACTACGTAATCTATCTAGCTAAACTTTGTATCGCCTATTGTGTCAAAGGTACAACCATAGAAATACACTTATTCCTCCCTTTCAGCTCTGCAGTACAGCTCTTTCCCATTCATTGATTTCCCTGCTTTAATATATTGTCTTATTAGTCTGAAATCTAAGAGACAATTTTTAACAGGTTCTCTTTTATTTGCTTGTGTAAGCTTTTTGGCTGCCACTTCTTTCTTACTTGTGTTGGTGCCAGTTACTAAACACTGCTGTTCTTTCTTAACTCGGTTCCTGTGTGTTTTTAGACTGCTTCCTGCTGCTGATGTTGGCAGGTTTAAAACACCACTGTCTTTGAAGCCATCAGTTGTAATCGTAGACAGTTTTCACTTTTACTTAGGTAGAGTCTGCTTTGTGTTTTATGACCAAATAGCTGAAATTTTAGACTTGGAACATTCAACACCTAGGTTTTAATGCTAAACACTTTCATTTTTATATTTTTCACATCTAGGGTTGATTTAATTTTCTGACAACGTAGACCCTGAAAGTGTTTTGTTTTTTTGTTTGTCTAATAGCCAAGCTTTTTAAATGTCGTATATCTTGTGCCCTTGACAACACAACATCTATGCAGGTTCTCAAATACGTTCCCACTCTGAAAGGTATTAATACACAGCAGTAACATAGGTTTGGCAAGAACTGAAATGATATGGTAGATCTTTCGATGCTCAGTGCTCTGCAAGCTGATTTATATATTTTTTTGTAGCTAATGGAAATAAAGATGAACCAGCAGTTCCCTAGAAGATAGGAAATCAGTGCAAATTCATTGCATACTTTTGTAGAATATATGCAGCTAATGGACAGAGTCAAACACAATAACCTGTGTGATTCCTCTACTACAACATCAAACAGGTGGAAGTAAAGACAATTTGTGCACTTCTATGAATAGATATTTGAGGAACATGCATGCATGCACTTTTTGTATATGAATTGTCTGAACTTCAAAAGAATTTTGTAGAATGAATTATTCAGTAAACGAGACAAAGAAAATGGAATTGATGTGTTAGTGATGCTGACTTTAAATGAGTGTTTTTTTCCGCTCAAATGCTGACTGCTGCTTCTGCTGTTGCAGATTTCCTGCTGCTGCAGGACGTCTCTGTAACCTGCCGTGTCCATCCTCCCCTCCAGCATTGTGCTGCCTGAACACTGTCATTGGTGAACTCCCACATTTAATCAACTTACTGATAGCTGTTGAGACCAGGGACAGTAAATGAAAATTCACTGCCTGTCCAAAATAAAGTCACTACCTGGATTTACCCAAGTAAATAAATTGGATAATTATTGCATGGATGATTATGTTTCAGCTGGCAAAAAAAAAAAAATCCTAACTGATGCAGTAAGAAACTCATTTCTTAACCAAGAAAGCCAAAGTAGCGAGAAAAAAACCCACAAAGAAGAGATCACCCTTGTGCCGGCCAAGTCCTGGATAAACTGAGGGAATGGGAACCATGGAGAACAGGGATGAGGAAGGGATCGATGAGACAGAAACAGGAGCTGACGAATCCAGAGCAAGAACAGGAGCAGGAACCTATGAAGCCAGAGCAGGAACGGATGAAACCGGAACAAACCACCTTGAGAACATGATGGGAATAGGAACAGAAGACACTAAAACAGGAACCTCCAGGCCAGTGATGGGAACGGGAACAGAAGCCACGGGGCTTGCGACAGGAACAGGATGGGGCAATGACCCTGACTGTGAGGCTGGCAGCGGCACAGAAGGCTGGGATCATGGGGCTGAAAGTGGCTGAGGCAACGCCTGAGGAGGCTGAGGCGGCGGCTGGGAGTATTGTGCTTGCAGCACCTGGAGCTGAGTGGTGTCAGGGACCACCACTGACTCGGGGGATTGGGACTCTCTACCCCATCTCATCCTTCTCCTGGAGCTCCCGAGTCCAGCAAAGAGTAGTGTTTGCCGGATACCAAACTGAGTGATTCCCTGATGCTCCTCAGACTCTTGGGTTCCCCCAAACGCCAGCTGAGTGTCCTCCTCAGACTTTCAGCAAAACCACTTAGCTTCCTCGGCTCTCTGAGCCTCGATGCGCAGCCTTGTCTTCCTGGCCTTTCCATGGAAAAACCCAAAACCCAACATATAGTGGGCTTGCCCGCTGGGTTCAAAACTGGCTGGTCTGTTCTGTCACAATTGAAGGTTGTAAAGTGGGCTCAGATGCAGGAAGAGCAGGCAGGAGTATTCCAGATAAGTTATTTTTTTCATTCCAAGAAGTGGTAAAAACACAGGGTGCCAACAGTCTGGACCAGCAAGGATCGGGGCGGAGACAAGACCTTAAATACATGCACGGGCTAACGAGACACAGGTGGAACACATCAGGGAGACGAGGAACAGGAAAGTGAAACAGAGCATGAAAAGACAAAGACAGACCATCAAAACAAAACAGGAAGCCAAGACAAAGACGCAAAAAAACAAGAACACCAACATTGAAAACAACCTAAATGCTGAAAGGAAAAAGAATGGGAGGGTGGGGGGGGTGGCAGCTCCATTGGTGGTTTTTCAGTTTTCTCCCCCCTTGTTACATGGGACAAGCCTGTTCCAGAGTGATAGGTGATTCAGGCTAAGAAGGTGGATGAAGTGACTACCTGAATATACTGAATCACCGGGCTATTTCATCAGATTATTTTTCTTCCCTGATGGCACGGACATATTCCAAGATGGCAATGCCAGGATTCATTGACCTCAAATTGTAAAAGAGTGGTTCAGGGAGCATGAGACATCATATTGACACATGGTGGCTACCACAGAGTCCAGACCTGAACCCCACTGAGAATCTTTGGTATGTGCTGGAGAAGATTTTGCACAGTGGTCCAACTCTCCCATCATCAGTACAAGTTCTTTGTGAAGAATTAATGCAACTCTGGTTGGAAATAAATGTTGTGACATTGCAGAAGCTTATCGACCGTGTGCCATAATCAAAGCTAAAGGTGGTTCAAAGAAGTATTAGTTTGTGACTTCTTTTTTTGGACAGGCAGTGTATAAATAAATAAAACTGGAATTTCCAGAGCTTGCCAGGGTAGTATAATGATTTAGATTGACAAAATAAGAGTGAGAAAAGGAAAACCAAAGGAGCTTGACTGCACACTCAGCACAGGAGTCAGAGCAGACTATTGTATTTCCAAGCCAACCATGTATGTGTGCGCTCTTCTCAGCCCCTCCATCGTGCTTCTCCACTAGAGGATTGAGAAGGCGTGTAGCAGTGTCCACAGAGGGTTCTCAACACCGCCGTGCATTTTACCGCTTGTAAAGCAATCATTTCCATCTCCATCTCCACTTCCCCTCACCCACCCCCCTTCGGTTTCTAGGGCTGCTGAGTCAGCTCACCTTCATATGGAGAGTGACTCCCTCAACCGAGACGTTATTGATTTGCCTCCGTTTGTAAGGGGGAAATGTTCCCAAACCTCTCAGGCCAATTTTGCTGCGCTGCACAGTCAGGGGCTCTGCTGGGTATTGGACTGAGAGAGGGGCAGAGAGAAAAACATAAACATTAGCACGTACACTAGCAAACACAAAAGCTCATGTGCATTTAGAAAAGCATTAGATTGGAGCAAAAGGAGAAAAGCATACACCTACATAATTGCAGGCCATCTTGTTTGTGTGTCAGTTAGCTTTAGCTGTGTATTCTCTGTCTTGATGATTATATAGTACTGTAGAGAAACAGGAGAACTAGCACTATAACAGCTGGTTTGAGGATCAGTCGACGTGTCACTTATTATATTAAAAAGAATATAAATAAGTTATTTTTTTAAATTAACAAAAAAATCATGCTGGAGCATGTGCAGACAAAACCAAAACCTCAATTCTAAGCAAAAATGCAACAGAGCGTTAATCAAATCAAGACTAATCAATGTTTATTTCTATAAGACATTTAAAACAGGAGTCGACCAAAGTGCTGTGACAATTGCACAGAAAGCAATGTCAAGAATATATATTAAACTAAAAACAATAAAGCCAAGGTTTTAAAACTAATGAAACAAAATGTATGCGACAGAATCCAAATGGAGTTACAAATTCACTTCTGCTTTTCTGCACCACAGCAATGTTAGTATCTATTTCTGACTGGACTTTTAGTATCTACCATTGCTTTTTTTTAATGATACATAGACAAAGGTGTGTTTCATTTCTTGTAAATGATCATGTGAGTTGCAGAAGCTTCTATGAGGCTTTGCGTGACAAAGAAACTACAGTGCATCTGGAAAGTATTCCACATTTTATGTTACAGCCGAATTCCAAAATACATTAAATTCCTTTTTCCCCTCAAAACTCTATACACAATACCCCCATAATGACAATGTGAAAAAAGCTACATAAGTATTCACAGCCTTTGCTCAATACTTTGTTTATGCACCATTGGCAGGGATTACAGCCTCAGGTCTTCTTGAATATGCCGCCACCAGCTTGGCACACCTATCTTTGGGCAGTTTTGCCCATTCCTCTTTGAAGAACCTCTCAAGCTGCATCAGGTTTCATGGGAAGCGTCGGTGAGCAGCCATTTTCAGATCTCTCCTGAGATGTTCAGTTGGATTGAAGTCTGGGCTCTAGCTGGACTACTCAAGGACATTTACAGAACTGTCCTGAAGCCACTCCTTTGATATCTTTGCCGTATACTTGGGGTCCTTGTGCTGCTGAAAGATGAGCTGTTGCTTTAGTCTGTGGTGAAGAGCGCTCTGGAGCAATTTGTTTTTTTAATCCAGGGTGGATAAGGATGGTATTGGCCACATGATCTGGTTGCCTGGTTTCCTCCAAACATGAAGCCTGGCTTTTATGCCAAAGGATTCAGCCTTTATCTTATCAGACCAGAGACTTTTGTTTCTCATGGTCTGAGAGTCCTTCGGGTGCCTTTTGGTAAACTTCAAGTGTTCTGCCATGTGCCTTTTACTAAAGAGTGGCTTCCATATGGCCAGTCAACCATACAGGCCTGATTGGTGGATTGTCCTTCTGGAAGGTTCTCCCTTTTCCACAAAGAAACACTGGAGCTCTGACAGATTGACCATCAGGTTCTTGGTCATCTCCCTGACTAAGGCCTTTCTGCAGGATTCACTCAGTTTAGATGACCAACCAGCTCTAGGAAGAGTTCTGGTGGTTTTAAACCTCTTTCATTTATGGACGATGGAGGTCACTGTGCTCATTGAGACCTTCAAAGTAGCATAAAGTTTTCTGTATCCTTCCCCAGATTTGTGGCTTGAGATAATCCTGTCATGGACGTCTGCAGACAATTACTTTGACGTAATGCTTTGTTTCTGCTGTGACATGCGCTGCCAACTGTAGGACCTGATATAGACAGCTGCGTGCCTTTTGAAATCATGTCGCTCGAATTAAGCTGTAGAAACAGCTCAAAGATGATCAGTGGAAACAGGATACACCTGAGCTCAATTTTCAGCTTCATGGCAAAGACTGTGAATACCCATGCACATGTGATTTCTTCTTCTTCTTCTTTTAATTAAAAAAACTGAAATCAATTAAAATAAATTTGCAAAACTCTCATCATTATGGGGTATTGTGTGTAGAGTTTTAAGGAAAAAAATGAATGTAATCCATTTTGAAATAAGACTGTAACTCAAAATGTGGACCAAGTGAAGCGCTGTGAATACGTTCCAGATGCACCGTAATTAGACAGTAATGAATGGTGGCAGCTATTATTCAATTTGATCAATTTCACTTGATCGATTCAGTTACTTGTTTCAGTTCTGAGAGCCACAATGTTTTTTCAAACGACATTCTGAAGCTGAAGAAGGTGCAACTGTGTCTTCAAGCCCATGGCTTCATTTCAGTTAAATTTAGTTTTCTGTGTGTTTCATATTGGTGGAAGATTCTTGTGTATTCAACACGCATGCACGTGCATGCACACACACTGGGCTTTCACCTAAACTACATACATTTTAACTTCAGTGTGGGCTCGGGCCAGTGAGCTACATCATTGCTTCATTTGAATCAAACTCCAGACCTGAGGAGTCATTTATCTACAAAGTGGTTGTTTGTCGAACCTTCAGGCATTCCACCATTTGCCACTAAGAGAAATCAATGCCGTAGTGTAGAACAAAGAACCCCACCCCCATCTCTTTATTCGGCAAGGTAGCGATTTGAATAATTTATCTGTTATTCTTTCCTGTAGACAATTCATCAATAGCAAAGATTGTGGGGTAAATTATGCTTTCAGTTGTTCTTATGAAAATGTCTTAAATGTTTTTTCTTTTGTTTTTTCTTTTAAATTAAATGTTTTTATACTCTCATAAAATGTGTGAGTGTAAGTTAAAAGAAATTGGAAAAGTTGCTGTATACTTCAGCACAAAAATCTATAAATGCCTCTAGAAAAAGGAGACAAAAAATTGCATCCTCAGTTTCTTAAAAAGAGATGCTCAGCAGGATCTTGGAGCTCATTTATTCATTTATAAATGTCTGTCTGTCTGAAATTGAACCAGACCATTCACACTTTATAGGTAGTTTATTTTTCCAGCTATCTTTGCTTTTTTATGCCAACTTCACATTATTCTTTGTCTTTAGAGAAGTGTGTTGTTGATTGCTGAAAGGATAGCACATTTGAATGAAAATATCAAGGACAGAGTTGCAAAATTCACAAGGTAGCAGCTTTCTTTTACCAGCTGTCTGTGTGCGTCTACGCCTGGAGTTGCCTTAAAACCTTCTCCAGTGCCAAGAAATGTCTTTTGTGTGTTCTGTGTGTGTATGTCCATGCCCCTTCTCTGAACCCATGACCAATACATTTTTTTCAGTAGTTCTTGAGTGACAACTCTTAGTTTGTCTGGGTATCCATGGTTACTGCCCAGAGGCCTGGGACTCAGAACTGTCAGCACTCAGAGTCTTGAAACCAGAGATGAATGGTTAAAAGCCACCTGTGCCCAGAGCACTGCTGATCTCTTCTGCTCCCTTTTCTCTTTATCTTTGGCCCTTCTTCTAAAAAAAACATCCTTCGCAGTTTGGTACTACAGAAAAAAACAAAACAAATGTTGTTTTTTTGTCATTTGTGTCAGATGAGATCAGAGATGACATGAAACCAAATTAGATTAATTAAAGGATTATTTCTCTTCTCTGCTACTATTTGCTTGTTTTTAGTTTTTAAGCTTACTTATGATGATAGCTGATACAGCAGGAGCCAAAAACAGAGAAGTCAAGTCAGTGTTTCCTGGGGACAGCTGGTACTGTTAATCTTGAATCTTGAGCTAACATCCCAGATCAGTCTTCTCAAAAGGGAGCACCAGTTACCACAGATCAGGTGTCTGTCCATCTTCAGTGCCCCGCCACCACTGTTTCTGCTTTGACAGAGACATGCATGACGACTTTGATGCCAATATCACCTGTCAGCGCAACGCCTGAAGCCCCAAAACTGATAGATTGAGATAGAAAATGAAAGGTGTTGAGGGCAAGTGGAGAAGAAAGGGTGTGTGTGTGTGTGTGTGTATGTGTGTATGTGTGTATGGGGGGGGTTGGTTGGTTTGGACTGCCTCAGGCTGAGACCGTTAAGAGCGGTAGCAGTGCTGCCAGAGTATGTGTGCGAGCTCTCAACCAGCTAATGAGAATATTTAACATTTGCTGAGTCCACAGTGTGTTAAAAGTCATTCATCACTCCACTGATTCAGTTCTTGCTGGTTGAGCATGTTGATTGTACAAGATGCCTGCCTTTGGGCCTAAGGACAGGTCTATGATGGTGCACTTAGTTCATTCTCTCAAATCCAAGGATTTAGAATTTCTCTTATTTAGCTTTTGGGGTTCTGCAAATACAAAAAAAGGGACAAAAATATTTTCACATTTCATTTATGAAAACTGTTGAGAAACTACAACAGAAGACGTGTTTGTCTGAATCTAGAACAACATAGAAATGTACCCATGAGCCCATGCATTATTTTAAAACTACCGCTTTCTCAAATTTACTTAACCTAACTGGAGATATGAATGATTGACATCAATTTCATAGCTTAGTGGATTTTAAATGTTAATGTAAAGTTATACTTTTTTTATGCCTCATATAATGCTAGCAGCCTGAAAATTAAGCAGGAATGCGTATGTGTTTTGAGATTGCCACATATCAAAAAAATTAAAAGATATGTGTTAACTACTCTGCCAAGTAACTCATTAAACAGAGCACCACATATATATTTGATAAAGTGTCAAAACCATGAGAAATTAAGCAGTGAAGTTTGAAATACTGGGAGCATGTCTGTCTGCTGACGGTGCTGATTGATTGCCAGCTCGGCCAACTAAATATAACTAAGCTGGTAGCATGTCCTGCTGATGAAGCGGCACCAGATATTGGTGCAACAGGATGGCAAAAGCGAAGATTTTCTATGTTCAAGCTTTCTAAAACTGGGAGGCACAGGATAGATTCTGCATGAGCAGGTGTTGGTGGTGATTCTCACATCTCCCTCAGTGTTGCTCAGCAGAAACTGAATCCAGTTCTAGTAACTGCAGTTCTGAGTAAGTGTAGTACCATCTAGGGTAGCGGCATTTTCTAAAGGAAAGTAGAGCAGCTCGACCCAGAAATGTATAGATGACATTTTTGGCTAATAACATCAGTATCTAGTTTTCATGACAATAACAGGTTAAATCTTTCGAAATTCGGGTTTAAGTGTTTTGTGTTTTGTTTTTGTTTTTTATGTTTCATTTAGTTTTTTTTTGTTTTTCCTGATGCACCAAAAAAAAAAATCCCAATCACAAAACTTATTCTCTTCATGTTAACAGCTTGATAACAGTTTTACTCCAAAGTTTAGTGCAACATAAACTTGACTTTTTACGTTTTCAATAATTACTTTCTAGTGCGGCACATGTGTCCTGAATTTCTGGAATTGCTTCACACAACGTGCAATCTTGAAACTACTGCTGTTATTGTGATGTACAGCAAATGAGATTTTTTTTTTCTTTAGAAGCAGCACCACAGTTTTAAGCACAGTTTAATAAAGTGAACTTCAGCCGTTTGCTCAAATACTCTGAGAGCACCATTTTTTGTGTGCAATATTACAAGAAACAACTTTTCCCAACTCTTATGGCCTGTGTCCAAAACTTTTTTTTTTTTAAATCCACCACCCTCATCACCAGTTTAAAATAAATTAAAAAAAAGTAAATAGAAAAGAGAAACCCATCCTGCGTCACTGTGATATGTCAAACCACTCAGTGACCGTGATATGACCTAACTGGAAGACAGACAAGCCTGCAGGGTTACAGTGAGGTGAATGTGCACGTGTGTTTGGGCAGGTGTAAGTGTGTGGAGTGCGTGTGCTTAGGCTTGCATATGGTGATGACGAACTAGTCCTGTAACAGAGGAGCCGCCTGGCACTCAACCTGACCCCTGCGGCGGTAAGCATAACACAAGCACTAAAGCTGAAGCTGCCCAACCCAGTCTAGCCAGCCACGGTGCAGCTCAACACAGGGACCCATGACTATTTAATGACCGTTTCCAGGGCAGAGGCCCGGAAAAATGCCGTCTCCTACCAAGCGTGATTTCTTCATCCTCGCAGAATGAACCCCATACTCTTGTGAATGAACTTGGATGATGGCTGACAGAGAAAGTATGAGCAATTCAACACCTTACTACCAGACTATCACACGTGATTGTATTCATGGAAACTGGGGAAATGGGATGTCGCATCAGGTATTTGCTGTTGTGCCATGTAGATTTTTTTTACTCTTTGCACTCTTTGCACCATTGTGCATTTAAAACAAAGCTAACTCTCAGTGACCCTGAACCTTATCAATTTTTAATCTCAGCAAAAGATCCATATTTAAAAAGACATGTGCTTCACTAACAGCATTTTTATTTATGAAGCAGCGTTCATTATGGCTGCTGCAATCACAGAAATTGAACAGTAAGCAAGCGACTTCATAATTATCTGTTTTAGCACTGTTAAGATGGCCATCATGGACTTTCAATATACTCATGGTATACCCATCATGGCAATGGGTTTTGTTGTAGTATTTGATATATTGTAATTCTTAAAACACATTCTTTGAATGTTTTGTCATTTTGAAAGGTTCTTTGTCCACTAGCCTCTTAATTTGAATAACTGTGTTAATGTTTCCTTGAACGTCTATATCTTCAGCACTGTTTTGAAAGCACTAAAGTCTCCACATTTACTATGTGTTTATCACTGCAGTTTAAAAAAAGGTTTTGGAAATCATGTTTTTAACAGAAAGTTGCAGGAAAGGGACCAAAAGTCATTTTCCATGCATCACCGTGGAGGTGCAAAGTACTGCTGCATTCCCCATCTCTAAAAATATTCTCAGTAGGCTCGTTAAAGGTAGTGTAAGCAGTTTTTCTGGGTCACGTCATGTTTGTTATTTGAATAAAACATCAACATGCCCCTCATGCCAATGCTCCCCGAGAACAACAGGAACGCTACCAAGTTTCTCCCCCTCCCCGACTTTTGTTGTAGTTCATGCTTGTGCATGAACCCTCACCCTCTCATGAGATGGGCAGTTCACAGAGAGTGAAGAGATATTTACAGAATGTGACAAAAAGTGTGTATTTTGAGTTAGAAATTAAGCAGAATTGCTTACCATGCCTTTAAAGTCTGTACAAGCCTCAATCACTACTGACAATAGATTTCCCAATAGATAACTAACTTGTGAACTTGACCTATAAAATGGCAACGTTGGCTCAAACTACACACATGCTTGACATTCCTGTTTTGCTTTCCAATTACACCCTCAACATGGTAACGTCTTTCCTCTAAAAGAGACGCCTCCCCCCAGCAGGCCAGCGTTGGGCCCCTCAGCACAGATGCTTCTAGTTAGTTATTTTGGAAAACAACTTAGCAGGAGATGCTTCAATAAACCAACGATATGAAGTAGTAACGAGATTGATGTAGAAATCTTTTTTTCTGTAGTGGGAAAAAAATGTCTTAAAGATTAATTAAAACTGCATTTTAGTACCTGTACCTCAGTTATTGCTGCCATGTATGCAAACCTACTGTTATACAGCTACTTTTTTTGGATAGCAAATTGCAGGAATGGATACCAAAACACCCAAGAATGTATTTTGAGGAGACATTGTGAATTTCTCATGGCCCTTTTGTGCTTATCCCACAATGATTGCTAGTCAGTAGAAAACTGACAAGTCATTGTCTTTTTCTAAGCCACAGTAATTCATCAGCACTTGAGGCGGCTTTGGCTGATTGCATTTTCGACAAAGCAATCTCCACTATGTCATAGAGAATTTGGCTTTCGTGGCATAGCACAGCTTTGATGCCAAACGCAAGGGACAGTGAAAGCGAACATGGAGACTTTGCCATGCTGGGTTTGATTACAAATTGAAAATCCTGTGTGCATCTGCGCCTGTGCATGACTTGTGTACGTCAGTGCTTGAGTGCGAGAGAGATGCTGTGTTTGCTCACGCATGTGGAGTTTTTGTGTCTACTGCCCCTCGGGGCTTTTTTTGTTTCATCTTCCAAAAGTATTTTCATAAATGAAACCACCTTTGATTAGACTGCCTTTTTTTTTTTTTGTCTGGTTCAGAGAAAGAAAATGGGAGGGGGACTAATCTTTTCTTCATTTGCCAGTTCTTTGGCCATGAAGGCACCGGTGTAGTTGCTGTCCAGCTTCAGAGCAGCCACTGTAACAGCTCTAATGAACACAAGAATCCCTGTGTGACTAAATGAACAAGGAAGAAAAATGATAGCATTTTCTAGTATTTTAAGGGTTTATTTTTGCTTATGCATGTAAACTGGAGGAAAATAATGAGGAGCCAAGGCGAGACTCATAGCTTTAAATGTCAGTATATTGCATGGATTTAACTCAGCAAAGGAAAAAATAGGGTTACCCAGGCGTGAGTTGTGGAGGTAGACTATGACTGCAAAAAAATATGAGGTTAGTAATCGTAGGTAACGCCAATCCCAAGGCACTTGTTAATTTTTCACTGTCATTTAGAGAAATGATGGTGACAAGCCAGGTAAAAAAGCAAAAAACTGTTGAATAGCCTAAGGGTATCCAAACTGATTGTAGCCCAACACCCACTGTGATTTTTTTTTTTTCTCTCTTTTCAATTGAGAAACTCCACCTCAGAATGTACTTTGATTTTAAGAAAAAGGAAAAGTTCTGTGAACAAGCTTTCCTGTCTGACAGAGACTGAGTTTACATAAAAAAACAGCACCAGGATGCCCACCTATTAGGCTTTTTTCTGTCTCACAAAGAGAGTTTTTTTTTTGACATCTGGCTGTTTAAATTGCAAAATGCAAAACTAACTTGCATGTCGCTATTATTACTAAATGCAGTGGCTCTTTTTTGTTTGAAGACTGACTAAACACCTCATAAAAAAACTAGTATGTTAGCAGGTATTAATCTGCTACCGTAAATCTTTTCCACTTATTACTTGTCACAAGGAAGCAATGACGCAGAACAGTTTTTTCATGTTGTTTCATTTGGCTGCAGTGGTTCTGGGATTTTAACAGGAGCTCGTCTAATTTCTACGCTGTTGCTTCGGTGTCGGTGCCAGCCTCAGAGTTTTGCTCAAAGCCCGTATTCAGCTCTCTGAACAATAAGGGACACTGAGTGGCTCAAGTGGCCTCCACAGAGCTGTTGTGCAGTAATCAATACTTTTAAATTCATATTTACTCTAGTTCTGGACTTGGTTGTGATTTCTCTTGCTTGCTGGCCTGCTCTACTAAACTCTGTATTTTCATTTACAGTGATGAATAGGAAAAGAGTGCCACTAAAAAGCTCTTCTACCATATCAGATGAGTTCAGCAGTCATGTAGTCTACTCACTGCCTGCACCGCTTATTGAATTTCCTCATTATTGCATTATTGCCCTGAAGATGGCTCTTGGCTCTCTGTAATGTATTGTGCGAATGCAGACTGTGTTTTACTAGCTAAGCCCCTTCCATCTAAATATTCAGCCCCACAGCTCCACCCCTCACTGGGTTTCAGCCTGTCTCAGCAATTTAAAAAAAAAGTAATTGCATAAACAATTGTGTTTTTGGCAGCTGGTGCTGCTTCACTCTGGTCATTGTCTGAGTTTGATAATAGAGCACAGTAAAGAAGCCACCCTATCAATCACATGCCAGATTGATTTATCAACTGATAGACTCCAAACAAATCTTTAAACAGCTGGCTGTCACTAGCTGTTAATTTATTCCATTTGCTTTAAATAAAAAGGACTATGAAGCTATTGGCCACACAACAGGCTGAGGAATACACTACAGATAAGTTAGGAGAGCTTTAATGAGTGTGTCCATTATTCTGACTGACAACTCTGCTTCACTCAGTGCTGACTCAGTGTGGAAAACTATTAAAATTAAGCCACATATTCTTTTTACAGGGTTAGGTTAGATTACTCACAATTGCAATCACTTATGAATATATAATCACATTTAATCTGCTACTGCAAAAGGCTGACACACATTTGATATATAAATGCTGATCCATCATGCCATAAAATAAGACAGGTGTCTGATCAGGCGTGCATTACTCCATCAGGATGATGATGCCAACCATTTGGACAATAACCAACTGTCTTCAGTGACAAGAAGCTTGGCACTTACAAAGAAATGATTTCACATCATGAGTCAGTGTGGGATAATATGGCTGTTAAACTCTGAAGCTGCCGAAATGCACAAGAGAAAAGTAGAAAGTTCCCCAAGATGACGACAAAATTAAAAAGATGCACAATTTTTCATATGTATTTTCATCCTATTTCTAATAATTAAAGGCCCAAACCTTTTTGACTCTATTATAAATATTGTAGACAACACTCATTAATGCTGATCTTGCACTTGGATTTCAAGTTTGCAGACAAATTCCGCAGTTAGTAAAAAAAATAAAATTGACAAGCATTGCTTCAGCTGAGGAGAGTTTCTGTGATTTCAGTCGATAGGTCTGAGGTGACGGTCTGAGCCATTTAGCAGTCTTTTTCACATCTTATTGTTCCACCAAATACAGTAATATAATGTTTCAGATTATTGTAAGACCTTAGTCTCGAGCAAACTATCATCCCATGAGGCATTTTGTGTCAACAAACAATGACTGGTGGTCATCATGTAAATAGTGACTTCGTAAGATCCCAAATTTTTGTCAAACTCTGGATTATAGTCTTTAGATGTAAAATATGTACTTTTTTTTTTTTTTTTTAAGTCTGAAGTTTTTGAAAAGTTATCCGTTTGTCTGTCTGTAGTCAAATGGAGGCTCTTTAAACTACACTGGTTAAGGACTCTGCAACCCAGGGTAGTTCACAGAGCTCGTACAGTTTCTTTAAAAAAACAAAAAAATCTAGTGCAGGGCATCAGTATGCAACACACTGCATTCTGGTATAAACTTAGGAATACTTTGGTAGAACACCCATATGTGCGTAGCCAAGAATGATCTTTGCTCGCATCTATTGAGAAAAGAAAGGCACAGGAACAGAGGTTGATGCAAATGAGGAGAGGTTGATCTATTTAACACATGGTAATTAGACTCTACTGTGGCACTGACGATGACCTTTTGGCTGTGGCACTGAGCTATATCTCAACGGTATGGAGCTCTGTGTGGAAATGGAGGTTTTAAGTCCAGCAAAATTGCCACAAACAAGTTAGTAGATTATTTGTCCTGTCAAGCATACACTCTTT
>JBAMYA010000017.1:847633-858137 GCA_037176975.1 Arrhamphus sclerolepis
GAATAAACTTCCCCTTGATATTAAATGAACCCCAACTCGAGACACATTTAAAGTTAAACTGAAACTCTGCTGTTTTCACATGCCTTTCTGTAGTTGAATTTTACTGCACTGTTTTACTATTCTTTGTTTTAATAATTTTTCTGTCTAATTATACATTTAAATTATTATTTTTATTTAATTTTATCTTTCTTTTGAATTAATTTATTTCATCTTGATTCCATGTAAAGCACTTGGAGTTGCCTTTGTGTATGAAATGTGCTATACAAATGCTTGCTTTGCCTTGTCAAGGAATTTTTCTTAATCCAAGGAACGATCATGTGATTGTACATCACTTGCATGGAGATACAGCCGAACATCATTTTTGTGTGTAATGTTTTTCAGATGGTGGTGCACTTTTTCTTCTTTTTCCAATTTAACATCCGATTTATTTGTTTTACTGCAGTTGAAGGATGGCTGTCTCACTTGCACTGAGTGCTGTTCAAAGCAGCAGCTTCGAAAATGAAATCCCACACTTGACTTGGGATCAAGCCCTGACTTTTTACCTGCTTAACTGATGAAGAACCCTAACCTTCAACTTACATGGATTCAAGGATATCTTTATTGTCCCCTGGGGGCAATTTGTTTTAGTACCAACAGTAAAAACAACAACACATAAATAGGACAAGATGTACAAAGCAATAAATATCAGGGAACTCTAAGTTGTTAAGAAGACCAGTAGCTGCAGGATCAAATGAATTCTTAAACCTATTGGTCCTGCTCTTTGGTTCTTCATGTCAAGCAGCCAGAGGGAAGCAACTTTAACTTTTTAAATATCAAAAAACAAGATGGGCTGCCATCAAGATTCTGAAATTGTACAGATCAATCTGTTTAAGATCATGGATGCCACTTGAAACTACTGTTTAGTCGGGTGTCCAGTTGCATTTTAGCCCATAGACCAGTGTCTCATACTGGGCCATGTCAGTGTTTTGGTTATCAGCTGAGGGCCAAGTTCATAGCAACTTCAATGCTATTGAAGCTGATTTTTTAACTATATTTCTTTCTTTTTTTTATCATGACTGTCTTGGCATTTAACTATTAATAAAAGACCCAGTGTTTACCCAGTAAGCATCTGTATGTGGACGATCAGATATGTGTGTGTGTGTGTGTGTGTATGTATGTATATATATATATAGCTATATATATATATATGCATATATATGTACACACATACATACATATATGGACTTAAAAGACAAAAGGGCCCCATTTGAATTACCCACCTTGGTTTACCCACCTTGGCCCAGATAAGAGGTCCATTTTGGCCCCTTGTCCATTTGTCAACCCTCTGACTGAGTAAAACCACTGAGTGCAGTTCACATGGAACCAACATGGAACCCATGGATTAATCCCATATAGAGTCCCATTTTTCAGCCTGGGTCCACATACACATATTGGCTGGACAAGGGCAAATTTGTTGCAGGAAATGATTTAAATTGAGATAACAGAGATAACATTTGGTTTACAAGTGTCTTTGTGCTGTGTCCTGCAAAATGAAGATTTTACATGTGAAGGAACAGTAGTGGATATTTTAATCTGCAAAATATATGTGAATACCCTCGAAGTAAAAAAGAGAATCTTCACTTCAGCATATTTTGTCATAGAAATAAACCACTAACAACTTTTGGACATAAGTGTACGCTTTCAAGGCAACCACAATGCAAATGTGCTTGTCAAAAAATAGCCTGAAAAACTATTTCATGCATCAACAGTAGATTCATAACTCATTATCAACATCATTTACCAAACACAAACAACCCCATTAAAACTGAAATGATCAATCAATGGAAAGTGGTGTAGGAATATTGGAGGTTATTTGTATTTTATTAGGGGAAAAGAGGTAAACAGTCATTGCTTTTAGCCGTCCAAATGTGAGATTTCATAGGTAATATAATTTACCTGAGATTTACAATTAAATTGGACCATTGGTGAAACAGAAGAAGCAATATTCACAGTAGAATCAGCTTTTTATGCATGTGTACTGTGTCTGTTCTGACATTAATAACATCCATTCCCTATTTTATTTTTTTTTATAGAATATTATCTAGTTAATAATTAAAGTGGTAAACAAAGTGATGAAGTAAATTATCAATTAGCTGGAGCTCAGAAAATATATATATAAAATAAAAAATGAAATAATTATAGATAAAAGCAGTAGCTGGTTCAGTGTTGTGGAATATGGATGACAAGTTGAAACAAACCACCAAGAACTGATGGATAAACTGCAGAAGTGCAAATAAAGCATTTGAAGGTGCTAAATGTGGTCATTCATAAATTTTGTTAATTTTCCCATTGCTTCCTGTGGAAAGGGTAAAATAGGAAGATGCACAGCAGCATACAGCCCAAACATGGCTGCAGATGGAATTTACACAACACTCACATACTCATAGCTGCGTGACTACTGTAGGTTTTGTTTGGCTGTGGTGAATGAGGCAGGCAATGCAGCATAGTGGTACAAATACAGTAAACACATTTCCAGCGAGGCAGGGAAGTTGTTGGAGTCACCATCCCCAGCTGAGCTGCCTGACTGAGAGTTTTGGGCCATGGTTCTGACAAGAACAGACCCTGGGAGAGGAAAACATAGGGAAGATGTGTATTTTAAGGGGGACGTTGCAGTACTTGTCTGTGTATAAACAGCAGTGTAAAGAAGAGAGAGAGAATATGACATCTGATTATCTTCATCTGTTGTCTTATTTTCTGAGTATGCACGTAATGGAACTGTCTGCACAAAGCTTCTGTGCAGCAATATGAAACTGTGTCTTCATGAAGGTTTATCTTGTGACAGAATGCATAATATAATGTAATGGTTAAGTCTTGAGAAAGTGCTTTAACTCTCCTTGGCGCCTTTTAATGGGCTGCATAAAAAGAAAGAATTGATTTCCTCGTTGATGCCTCAGAGAAGATTTCCATGCGGCACCAAGGGCTACTGCAGCTTTACATGTTTTTCAACTCCTCTGTGTGTTTTTGTGGAGGAAGAAAGCAGAGAGAGAGACAGCAGTTAAGAGAGAATTAAAAAAAACAAAAAACGTGCAAGTGTGTGAGACTTTGCAAAAAGCGAGAGTTTAGTTTCTCCACAGCTCTTTAGAGTTTCCCTGGTGAGTTTGCTGACAGCTTGTTTGCTGGTGGAGAAGCAGGAGGAGCAGCAGCCGTTGGAGGTAGAGAGATGGCGATAAGCCCCTTCAGAGGCACACAATAGATGGTATAATACTGTTGGAATTAATGACTGGCATCTCATCGTTTCTCATCTGATTAAGACCCAGTGACAATCTTCTTGCTACAGTCTCTAGTTGTCACCAGCTATGACTAATGAACTGTGATATCCTGCTTCTCCTTTCCATGTCTCACTCTCTCTTCACTTCACGCTCTATCGATTATTGAAATACTCTGTGATCCCTCCCATTCTTAACACACCCTAGCAGCCCCCTCCTCTCGCTCTCAGCTCCTTTCATTTGCCCGTCTGCCGTGCTCGCTCCTCTCCCCATGCTGTCCTTTATCTTGTACCATTCATTTGGCTAATTTGATATTTGGAGTTGATAGAGCTCTGAATAGAGGCCTGTGTTTTCACACACATTTGTCTCCATCTCCAAATCTCTCATTTCTCCATCTTTCCCTTCTCTCCTTTTCTCTGCTTCCTCCCTTTTTCAGGGTTGCAATAATGAAATCAGGCTACAGCCCTTCATCTGCATTAGCAGCATTTGCAGGTCTAAAAGAGACTAACTGCCTGCTAATTCTTTGCCTCAGATTCGTTAAACTGACAGGCATTTGCATAATTTAGCTGCCCGCCTTCCTCTCCTCAAAGGTTGCCTGCAGACGCCTCTGACATTGAATAGAATTTAAAGTTGTCAACATGTAATGACTTGTTTGATCAAATTTGCGTATTTGTTTAGGGATTGAGATGAGAATTACAGAAATACCCTGTTAAATTGCCACTAATCATTTTTGCAGAAACGTGAAGGTTTTCACCTCTTTGGTGACAAGTTAACCCAATTCTTTTCAGTTTCTTTACCTCTCTGATTTGGCTCACCTTCAGGGCATACACTACACACATTCTCTTGTTGGAAGCAGAGGGTTTTCTTCTTTTTCTGTGATGGGGACAGATATGAGCAGTGGCTTATCTTCTACCTTTTTCTTTTGAACTGCTGTGCTTCAAGGCTCACAGCACTTCCAGTAAATAATGCACATGCACAGTCGCATGCAAGGGCCACATGAGTCTGCAAAAATATGCCAACTTCCACTGATTCACATCATGCCTCTCGCTTGCTTGCCTCTCATACGGTGTGCATACAGGTGTTCTATTAACCTTGCAGGCTGACGACGTCTCTAGGTAGCTTCATTATTGCGCATGATTAGCTTTAAAGTAGACTGTTGCTTTGAGGGCTCACAAATACACCAACATTAGGCTCCCTCCCTCCTTCTCTCCCTCTCCTCCCATTGTCAGAGGGCACCCGCAGAGTAGTCATGCTTTTCACCATAGATAAGTGGCTCTGTGGGTGAATGAAGAGTCGTGTGTGTGTGTGCGTGTGTGTGTGTGTGTGTGTGTGTTGGTACTCCCCCTTTCCATGCATTAATAAAGAGATGCAGTACCAGGTGCCCTCTGTGAGAAATAGACAGTGAGGGAACCTTGTTGAAGATGAAGAAGGGGAGGAGGGATTGGTAATGTGATTTGGCATTTTAGCAGCCTCCTTTTCTTAATGTGGCTCCGGTCTCACTGAGTTTATTCAGGCGGCACGCTGTGTCATGGTCAGTAAACTGTACTGTGCCGTAGGGGAAGGCCAGACCAAGAAGGGACATGGGTTGCAAGGTGAAAGTGTCAGGAAAAGGCGGGAAATGCTCTCAAAATGCCCAGCGGTATGCAACCTTTATCAAAAGAAAGGGGCCTGAGGGAGTGAATGAGGTAGGAGCCTGCTTTCCCCATTGCTCTGTGCTGTGAGAGTAAATGAGGCGTTAGAAGGGTGGAAAGTGAACTAATATTAGCTGCATCAGTGAAGGGAGAGCAAAACACTGAAAAGATCCAAACTGCCACGAGTGTTGTATAATTAATAGATCATTATTGTGGCTGAAATGTAGAATCAAATGTGTTATGTTTTTGATTTTTACATTTCAAATGCTTGAATCACCATTCCACATCAGATTTTTGTTTCAACTTTAATGAGGCAATTTTAAAAAAAAATGCCTAAAAAACATTGTCATTGTCTTCAACAGGGGACTGCACCTCCACAGTCTTCTGATGGAAAAACAGTGGTAGAAATGTATAAAACTACACTCTCTCTTGGCCTTTTTGTTTTATGGACATCCCTGTTAGCCTTGCTTTTACAGTACCTGTAAATTATTGCTCTCCTTTGAAGCATCGTCTTACACAATTTTTCTCCTTTCTCATCCCTCTCTGCTTCCTTAACTTTCTTCACTTATGACCCCCATACAAATCACATGTGTCTTCCAGAAGCTCTGTAGCGTCCTAAGACATGAACATTGGGTCAGAGGGTGTATCTTTCACACATCAGTATCGTACTTCATGCTGTTGCTGCCGTACGTCTGGCCACAGTACATCTAGTCTTATGAATGCCTAGAGCTTGTGTGTCTGTGTGTGCGTGCATGTGTGTGTGTGTGTGTGTGTGTGCGTGCGTGCGTGCGTGCGTGCAGACTACACAAACAGACTCCTTTCCCTCCATTTCTGGCTCATCTGCTTTTGTACCACTCAGAAAGCCTGGGGCTGACCCTTAAAGCATATCAAATTTTACATTTCACAGCTTTTTTTTTTTGCTTTTTTTTTTTTGCTAACACTGCTGAGTGCTGGAAATATTATCCACATATTTTTTTATTTTCTGGGTGCAAATTTCTCTCTGAATTTGCTCTCTACTTTCATAACAGCGTTTCCTGCCACCTGAGTTCAAAGGGCTGCAGACCTGTCCCCATTTGGTTTGCATGCGTTCCATTAGCATCGATCCCCCATTCTATGTGCAGATAATACGAGGTGGGTAGCTCAGCTTGTTTTATTTATGAACATGTGCCCAAGGAGACATCCATTACCTTCAGTGGTTACAAAAGCCCAGTGTAGAAACTGGTGGGGGAGTTTTGTACAGAATTCAAAACTGTTCCTACCATGAACCCATCTGATTCAAGCATATTTCTTGATAAAGGGACCCAGGGGCATTGTGGATTACACCATAACTATACCACTGCTCATATTTCAGGCATGATGAATAAAAAAAGCATGATTCAAACAGTTCACATCTTGTACTGAAAATGAGAAACAGCTGGATATAAGCTGGCTTACAAGGAAGCATTGATGGACCCTGTGCTGTCCATAGCAATTCCTTTCACACCAATCAAGATACGCCGTCTCTCATTTGAGCCTAACAGGAAAGGAGCAAAGTAGTTAGCCTGATTAGTATGTCATGGGTTTGTCACAGACTAAAGCTTCACACAGATCATTAGGCCCACATTTCATTAAATGTTTAGTGTGAAATTAGAGCAATATAAAAATGACTTTAAAGGAGAGAACTAGATTACAGATACCTCATTTACATGAGGGCCTGTGCGGTTCTTGATGGTCAGTAAGTTAAAATTGAACTAATCAACACATTTTATCAGGCTTTGTGCTGCAGTTTGGTTTGGCCTGTTAGACCTGTCCGTGGAGAAGGAAGAACAAGGGAAAAAAGTAGAAATGAGAGGAGTGCAGCTTTATTTTATTCCCTCAGTATATGGAAAAGGGGTGAAAATCCATCAACTATGACCAGATGGAAATCTCAGCTTCCTGCTTTTTCAGTAAATGCATGCTGTTCAGATAACTGTTATGTCATACCTGACAAAGGTATGTGGTCAATTTCATCTTAGAGAATGCAAACTCGGTTTCAAGAAAGCCTGTAAAGGGGGGTGATTTTCCACGTCTTAAAAGCAACCCATTGCCACAAATTGTGTGACATCTTATCCCCAGGACAGTCTTCTGTGTAGAGCAGAGTAAAATACCAGAAATAGTATGTGTAATGTGTTTTATAGCATCTAAAGCCAACTATCTTTATCAATTCTAACCTTAACAGGACTTTTTTTATTGTTTGTGTTTTGTTTTATCTTTAAGATTTGCAAATGAAAAGGTGTTTAAAAAAAAAAAGACAAAGGTTGAGCAAATAAAAAAAATGAAAGAAAATGTTTGGGATGGATTTTTTTTGTTTGTACATATTCAGAAAATATACAAATACAAAAATTAACATTGGGCAATCAGCTCACTCATGCTTCAGTCACCGCCTCCTCTCTTCTTTATAAACATTTCCAGAAAACTCAGCATTGTAAAACATGAACGTAATGAATGTTCAAATGTTGTTATTCCGATTTCATGGTCATGGAAAATGTGGTCTTCGTGTTGTTGTTGTTGTTGTTGTTGTTTCCGGTAATGGAGTTAACTTTTACATGTTCTGTCATAAGAAAAGGCTGAGTTTGTATGTTGCACAAATTTCTTATAAAAACCCAAAGATGTAGAATTAAAAGCTGAGAATTTGGATAAACAGAATATTGAAAGAAAATTAAATTAACTTGGCGTAAACTTTTTTGAACCCCTGAAGAGAAAATGCTCTGGCATAGCTGACATGTTATGTTTAATTGGGTGTTAAGTTGGCATTTGATATAATAGGGACTTGAAGGTCTCAGGATAGCACTGGGTATGCTGCGTACACACTACACAAGCTGACATTATTTGAGAAACTGTAAATAAAATAAGGGTGAGGCTTTGCTTGACATTAGAGATGTTCTTTGGCACTTGCTTTTTTGCTTTATCATTAACCCTTTATTCCCTACGATAGCACAAATCCATCTGAGCATATTTTTACATGTTGTAGGGCCACTATTTGGAGTATTTTTATTTGCTATTTATCAGTACAACCCTGATAAGCCAAACTTAAATAATCTGTATATAATAAGTTCATATTAACTAAATAAATTACTAAACAAAAGTGCGAAAAAACAACAAAAAACATGTTTTTTGAAATTTTAAACATATTTTTCTAAATGCACAAATTACACAGCTAGATCCCTCAAAATTGTAAATGTGAAGTTGCACAAAATCCTTTCAAACCACAGGTGTTTTCATAACTTAGCTTTTGAGATACATTGTTTTTATAAACAGTAAAAAATAAAAATGCATACTGCACATTTTGCAAAAGACAACATATACATCAAAATAAACAGTTTACAACAATGTAATCACATCTGTAAGTGTGCCAGATATATATGAGCATAAATATATGTTTAGAAAACCCTGTTCCATAAAATAATTGAATAAATGACCCAAAAAAATAAAAATCGTTTGTACTATGTTGAAGCTTCAGAACAGAAGAACACAAATGAAATATTTTTTGCAGTAGGCCATAACGTTTTGCTCACAAGGATCCACAAATGTGTGTTTTTGGGAGTGTGTACAGTCTGTAAAGGATGTGTGGGCTGTGTGCGTCCACAATAAATAAAACGAAAGTGAGTGCAACTTTTCCCCAGAGAAATGACGTCACATCACACAACAGAAACCACTGATAACGCGATGATGTGTAATTCTACGTAGGAAATACTGTGAAGACCAGCTGGATCTAAAAATAACCTGCTATATTATAGTGTTTGTTGTGTGTACTTTTGACTGATTTTTACTGTATTTCTCCAAATGAATTCCTGTATGACCATAGCACTCTGGGACACGCTGAATGCATGATATGTAAGTGTAACTCCTCCCATTTTATATGCAAAAAGAATTATTGCTTTGTCTTTATTTGGTTGCAATTCCTCAGGTATCTATAATTTATTGAAAAAAAAAAGTTAGGCAGGCACTCTGCTATGTGGGTTTTTAACACAAAATACATACCAGCCATTACTATTTTTCTCTTTTTTTTATTTATTTATTTTTGACTTTTCTTTATCGGAAAAAAATGCTTTCGCATACTACTATCTATCATACTACTCATTTCCAGCCTGAGAGTTGCTGATTCAACAGAATCTACAAGACAGGTATATGTATCTGATTATCTGTAAACTGATGCTTAACTTACTTCATCTTGCCGCAAACGGAGAATCGATGTGCACTTTTGAGAGCTGTCCAGTTGTGTGTCAACACTGGGCTACGTGTCACTGTGTCTCGTTGTAAGCTTTCTGGGCTCTTCCATTTACCTCATACATTTCTTTGTTTGCTTGTCCATTAATCTCTCTTTACTGTAACCCATCCAACTACAGCCTAGCCAAAGTAGATGAGAGGTCCCATTACTTATTTAGCACCACTTTAAAGGGAGCCCAAGTCAATTGAGAAGCCGCTCTCCTTTACGATAACATTTGCTGAGTGGTCTCAAACACAGCGGGTAAAGATGAGATTGAGTAGATGGAATCAAGTTAATATAAAAAAACATGGTGGGTGATGTGCCCTGTGGTCAAATAGTTAAGTGAAGGTCAAGCTGCCAGGGCATTGTGCAATCAGATGGCTTTCTGGGCGGTGACAGGCAGACAGATTTGTAAGGCAGAGATGGAAAAGTTGCTGGCCTTCAATATCCCCAAAATCGATGTGACCACCAGAGGAGAGTGATAGTTTTTTTCCTCTGTAATGAAATTTTTTTTGGTCTTCTCATATTATAGTAGATCCTTGTTCTGTGGTAGTAGGTTTTGATGCATTGAGAGCTCATGTGAAAAGACATATGATAAGGGGGGTTACGGGACAGACAGAGAGAGAGAGAGAAAGAGAGAGAGTTAGAGAGAATACACAGCTAGCTGCTCTTTATGTGTGTATGTGGAGAGTTCAGTATGGACACTTTTGCTCAACCTAATCATGATCCTCCTCGTTTATCAGAGTGCCAACCAACTGCCTAGGCCTATACATCACAGCACCCCAGTCCTCACACACACAAACATGGCAACTGATTTCTGTCTTGTCTTTACACTTTTTCAAGCTATACATTACCATGTATTACCTACTGGCACTCTGGCAGCATATTAAAAGAGGGATAGCGGCTGCTCTCTGTTATTGCCAGGAAAGTGATTTACCATGGGGCCCGATTCCCACCATATTGATTAAAGAACATATGAGAGAGTGTGTGTGCGCATAAATGTGTGCTCTGCCTTTTCTCCCATTTCACTGGGCTTTCTCATTTTCCCTCTCTATCGATGCCCGTTCTCCTTTGCCTTGCCTTGTCCTCCTTTTATCTCTCTTCTCTTCCCTTATCTCTTATATGTTGCCTAAAAACCACCACCACTCCAACGTGCATGTGTCTCCCTCTCATCTATGCTGACAGTGGACTCATGGCTGATTGTGCGAGAGTACTTCTGAGAAATGTGCAAGGGTGGGAGAAAAGGAGGCTGTGGGAAAGTGAAAATGGGACAAAGAGTTAAAAAATTGTTTTACTCATGTTAAATCTCAACACAAAACAACATATTTCATTCATTCAAATAATCCTTAATAATTGAGATTGAAGCCCACCCCTTTTATGATGTAGAATTATGTACAATGAGT
>JBAMYA010000017.1:866718-883880 GCA_037176975.1 Arrhamphus sclerolepis
TACACATATACATACATTAGATTTGAGTGTTTTGGATGGTGATGGTGTTCTCTCTTACTGTCGCAGTATTGCAAAATTTCCTTTTCATGTTCACAGTATAAAACTTTTTGTTATGTCTGTTCTGCCTGATGGAAATTTCCTGCCCTTTTGTTGCTGTATGTTCAGCCAAGCAGGTAAGGTTTAAAGATCTAGCTTAAGGGAACTTGGTGCACTGAAGGTGGATCAAACTTGAGCCTCTCCAATCTGGCAATGACCCTTGAAACCACTAGGCCACATAGAAGTCAATAATTCACTCATTTAAGCGAAGAAAGTACTGAAATGTTGAACCCATGTTGTTTTTGAAGGGGGCTGGAGGGGGTCAGTTGGTCAGGAATACAATCTAGTCCTCACCCATACAAGTGGAAATGATGAGGAGAGTAAAATCATAATGCAGGGCATCTCCATAGTGGCAGGGCAAAGTCATGATCCCTGCTTCCGGGAAACTTCCCTCAGCTGACCACATCCATTCAGCTTGCCCTCAGTAATCTCTACAGCAGCCATTTAGATAATTAAGTCACTATTTCTTTTTTCGTGTCCTCAAAGCTGAAGCACACACATGCACAAGGCTACAGCAGTTCTACTCTCTGCAGCAACGTGCCAGTTTTTATTTATTCCACCTGCTGGGTGTGTATATGTGTGTGGCATCAGCAGTAGAGCTCTTTGTTTTGACGCCATTGTTGATTTTTGTTTGTAGAACAGAGAAATTTGCAAAAGGGATGCAGTGGGGAGAGAAAAGGCGACAGCTGCCATGGGCCACAGAGAATATACACAAACACACTTGCATAACCACAAGCAGAAAAAGTACTGCATGATTGGCGGCTGGAAATTTGCTACTTCTGTACCCTATATAAAGAGGGGGGTGGTGGCTTGCAGAAAGGCTACATGGGAAACTGTGAAAACCCGCCACAGGATGTTTCTGCTGGTTTGTGTCTTGTCATTGTGATAATGTAGCTTTGTGTTATAAGTCTGTTTTAATTAGATGAGCAGCAGCATTCAGTGGTAGGGAAGCACTGCCTTTCTGTTCCTTTGGCTAATGGCATGCCAGGGAGACTTAAAGCCAAACACCAGCAGGGTGTTACCAACTCAGCTGCAACATTTCATAACACAGTGATCATTCCTGTCATGGTTGCCAAAGAACGATGACAATTTTGGATACAAAAATGGTTCATGCCATTTTCACCATGTAAAAACAGAAGCAGACCGTGTGTTCAAACTACAGTAGACAAGAAGCTTGGAAATCCTTGCATCATGTCGGATGTTCTACACACATACATGTTTTTTGTTGTTGTCTTCTTTTTTAACCAGAAAGTTTTACTCATTAATACTATGCTCAAGGGATTGTGCTGATGCACACTGGGGCGGAAATTTCCTGTCAGCAGTGTGGGTATATGTAATATTAATCTGAAGAATGAATAACCCTTGGTCTCAGTTCTTTTTCTTACCGTCTGTGTAATACAAGTGTATCTTTTTTTAATCCACTTTGAATGATTTGGCCTTTGCTTGCTTGCTTTATGAAAGAGAAGATAATCAAAAAGTGTCTTTCTCAGGCAAAATGAGGCAGTGTGTGCACATCACCCATCATCATTTCATCTATCAATGTGTCAGCTAAATGTACAAAGTGCCCTCTCTCACAATGATCTCTGAACCTGTGGGAAAATCCTAACAGGCAGATGATATCAGGAACCAGGTGAGGTGCTGTTTTCAGATAAGTTCCAGGTCTGCTAAGAATTAGTCCTCAGTGATTACCTCACTACTCGGGCTCATTTGTGTGTCAAATGCTTCACAGGTGTCCTTGAGCAGTAAATATTAAATTGAAGCCAACCTATATGCTTCTCGTCCGCTACAGTGAAAGCTTTTAGTTTCCACAGTGCCTAACCTGGAAGGCTGTTTTTAGAGGCCACATTTCTATGATTCACCGCTGACTGTGTGGTGTCTCCAGAATCCATTAAGACTTCTAATTAGGTATGCAAAAAATAACAAAGTACTAATTCCTCCAAACTGCCAGGATTAATTCAACCTGCTAATGCGAAGAATCAATCCCAACAATAGCCTCTCCGGTTTCTATGCCAGCAGGTAGCTGCATTTTGCTCTGCTCCCTCGGAGACTGAAGATGTCCTATTGTCTTCTACTGCACACTGTTTGAGCTAATAGGATAGGCACAAAACTTCATTTTTCATTTCCTGTGTTTTCTTTTCCACCATATACCATGCTGTTTTTCTTTTGTTTCACGCCTTAAGAGCAAAGGCCAGAAATGAGAGAGGGAGTTTTGACAGTTCACTTTGCTTCATCAGTCAGTGGTTTAACAAGAACAGATTTTTTTAAAGCCTGGATTAAAAAAAAAGAAGAAAAAATCCAAATAAAGGAAGTATTTATGCCAGATTATCCAATTAAGCGGATATAAATTTCCCAATACATTGTTTTCATTAATTAAACCTGGTCCCAGCTGTGCATGAATGCCATCCAAACTAAGACAATATCTAGTGTGCTCTACACACACAGCATTAAGACTTGAATCTGCAGCTCTATTTTCTTTTGTTTGGATATTGGTATGAATACATCTGTTGTTCTGGAGGAACCATCAACACATGTTTCTTATTCTATTGGTGTACATGTGGCATGCATGTGTGAGCTAAGTATCAGCATCTACCAAATCTTATGTGTGTGTGTGTGTGGTTTTGGCCTTCCCTCAGAACTGCTCAGCTACAGCAATGTATTGTCTTCATGTAGTCAGAGCATAGCTATTATCACATCCCTCATTTGTTCTATCACAGACTTGCTGATGGACAAATTGATCATTAGCGCAGACTTGTGAGAGTAGCAGGTGTGTTAGCATGGTGAAAGCTGGGCTGTCACTGGGTCAATAGAAGTAAACACTACAACAGATTGGAAAAGAAGCCCTTCCTCTTGGGGAGTATCTGTAGCAGAGGGACTTAAAGAGGGTATTAGACGCAAGGTAGAATGTGCCAGCAAAGCAAACATCACACTCTGGAACAGAAGAACAGCACACACCCCAGTCTCGCTCCCCTCTGATCCCACCCTTAACGCCCTTCTTTCTATTTCTGCCTGCAAACACACACTTTACTGCTGTTATTTCACATTTGCTTGCTCACTCACACAGTCCTGGCTGTCTCTCCAGCTCTGCCGCATTCTGTCCATCTGTTACGCTTCCTCTTTCTTCACGTCTATCCGCAGCTCCCTGTGTATTCCCACATGGCTTTGTTAACGCAGCTCTGTCACACACACCCAACATGCTGTGTGCCACCTCAAAGCGACAGATGCTGATCTAAAGGGTGTGCATCTCACATTTCCACCTGCCAGACAACTTTTTTATTTTGGCTAATCACTCAGTCATTACTTGAGAGCTTCAGTTATTGAAAATTCCTGATGTGCACTGTGTGAAGTTTCAGCTCACAGACCCACACAGGGTATCTCCATGGTGATAGTGCTGAGGTCAGGCTGATGTCAGCTGCAGATGGCCTCACACTCATGCAGACGTTGGTGTATGTCCACGCATACACCCACAAAACACTTTTTTTTCTTCTGTATCCACTATATTTAAAAACACCCAAGTGCCAATTGTACCTCCACCACAGCGTATGCCAACTCATTAGTTTTGATTGCTGACTCACTTACACCACTTCTTTAACACCTTTCCTGATGTTGGACACCAGGGCCTTTGTCTTATTCACTTCACTTTCAGAGGTTTAGTAATTGTGATTATTTGTTTGGTTCTTCATCTCTGAGAAAACAATTCAAAGTTGTCAGGTTTATTTTAAGTCGGGGCTAGAATCAGAAAATAGATTTTTGACATGAATAAGTGACACCTTCAGGTAATATTATTAACATGCTGACAGGGTTGTAGGAGCTTCAGAATCTAATTGTTACAGGGCATGGCAATTTTTTTTTTTGTTTGTTTTGTTTTGTTGTGTTTGGTTTCATTACAAAATTGAAAGGAGTCTTAGATTGACTTGAGTTGCGTGCATCCTTTGCAGCAGGGGTCGTCATCTCGCCTCTGAAAGACCATTGCCTTGTCCGCAGCTGACAGTGACTTCATTGAATATGAAAGAAAAAAGCCAAATCTTCATTGGCACCATCTCCCTGGAGCACTGCGGAATGGTGAAATGTGTCACTGGAGATGTGAAGCATCTAAGTGTTTATCTAGTCTGGCAGAGTCCACAGGTGTGAGGGGTGTTGGTTTCCACAGGCAACTCTGAAAGCAGCTCTTCTTTTATCACTTTCTCATGCTTAGCCTCACAAACGCACATTCTCGGTCTCAAATTGAGCTAAAGCATTGACACATGCATGTGCACACAGGCTTTAAAGAAGTTGCAGAGATGTACTTGTGAAGGGAATTTAAGTCTCTGTAATTAGTATCTTAAATCCTTCTGTCCACCAAGGACCATAAATGTAGTGGGATTTATCTCGCTAACACTCTGCAAGGATCAGTTACCAGCCTCGAGTTACCCGCAGTACATACTGACATGCATAGTGCCAGGATGACACAAATTCATGTCGAGGATGTTGCACAAATTGAAATGTCGAGCCAAGATTCTGAAAATGCCATATGAGTAAATGAGAGAATGCGAAGCATGGTAATGTGAGAGCCTCTTCACGAAAACGGCACGCATGCCTTTTTTTTTTCGTCTTTTATAAAGTACAACAGCCCATGTTTACATCAAGTGTCACTATAAATGAGAAGTGCCATAACAGCTGGTTGGTAAATACAGTATGTTGTACAACATGGGACAATAACAGCTCTATAACTATGCAGTTTATAACATGGTTTCTAATTCTTTTTCACATATCACATATATGCCAGACGACTGGCAGCAATGTTGCAAATCAAAATGTGGGACTGTTCTTGGTATTTTCAGTTTTAACACGTCAAAATTCTAGATTTGAATTAATTACTTTGAATTGAAACAATCCGGGTGGCATAATCAGAGCTTCATTTTGGAGACTGCTTTGATTTTGTTCGAGATAAATTATGTAAAACAATAACACAGTCGAAGGCTTATTCAGTCCAAAATGACCCTTTTCAAAAGATTCTCTGAAACCTTTTAACACATGGCAGCATTATGGTTTTATCATCTGTCAAAATTAAAAAAAAATTCTCACCTAATGTTTCTTTTAATATAACTATTGATTAAAAAAAAAAAAAAACGCTGATGGAAACTTAAAATGTGTGCCTTCTCTTATGTGACCAATTCAATAGATTTCATTTTTCACAGAGATTCTACCAGTTAACAGTTAGTGTTTCACCTACATCTATAAGTGACTATCCCAGCATGAAGTGGCACCACCAGGCAGCCTATTTGTCCTCTATAAAGCCATTTAATGGACGTTTGCCTCATTAACTTTATCTCCTCAACAAAGCAGAGAGAAGCAAATGACTTCCAATAAGTTCTTTGGACGTTCTTAGGAAAAATCTTACAAATGTCCGAAACAGTCAGACCAGTTGATGTGTCTGTGGACCTTACTGAACTGTCACGCCTTTACAAAGTGTGTGTAACGTCTGCTGGAGCTGAATGATGTGTGAACGGAGCAGGTAGTTGACTTGAGATTTATGAACAAATGTGTGTGCACGTTTGATTCGTCTCGCTCTTTCTGTATTTAAAGTGTCTTTGAGACATGTTATCAATACTTCCAAGTGCATGTAGTTTTGACATCAACATGAGAATGACAGTCATTATAGATGGTAGTGCTAGCCTGATCTGCACCCTCCAATGTGCCCTGAACAAAACGCTGCCATTTCTGTCGAGCGCTTTTTGCATTAGGCCTATGTTCTGCCTCCTGTACACTCTCTCTGTGCTGATAGTTTTTCCACCTTGGAAAATGTTATCAAATGAACAATTTTGGCATTTACTGTAAGGGAATTCTTGTGTAATTTAATTTTTATGAGAACAGTGATAAAGAATTCTACAAAGTCTCACAAGGCACCTGAATAACTCGGCTCAGTTTTTGAAATTTTCAGAAATAAACAGAAAGGACAGCATGGGAATGGAGATTTCTTATGTAAATGGCATGCACTCATGTTTAATTCTTTTTCCCATGCTGTGAGTTGCTGCCTTACTTAAAGTTGAACCACTGTGCTTTCTTGTTTGAGAACATGCAACCTTGGGTTCAATTCCTTCTCTGCATAATCAGATGAATTAATTTGTTCTCCAATGCACCCGTGTGTTACAGGAAGACAAAACACTGGTATGTTTTTCACTAAATTAAAGACTACGCTAGAGAGCACACAGGATGTACAGTCACATGTCTGCTCTGCAAATCCGTATACAATTGTCGTAAATTAATTGTACAGATACATCAAAGCAAATGCATATTGCAGTTAGTTGTGACTTTTATGGAGATAACGTCCCATTTCTTATTTTTTCCCAACTTCACCTTTTCTTCCCCCTCTGCTGCATTGTGGAGCTCAGGAGATAAAAGAATACTACACGGCACTAACTCCACCATTGTTCCAGTGACCTGGCACCTTGTTACTCTGCACATATTTTCAGAGATAATGCAAGGTTGGTCCATTGGAAAATGTAAGGTTATTAAAAGGTGTTACTGTGGAGAGGGAAAGAAAAGTTACTGCAGAGAGCGTGAGAAAGGTTCCCACAGCTTTCAGTTGCTCTGTCACCCCAGATCAGCCCGCTATGTTTGCCCAGAAGCAGACCTTGTATTAGAAAGAAAAAAAAAAATGAAATGAGGACTATGAGAGGGGATAAAATTCATGATTTATATTTACATTGTCGGGGAGCACTAAAAAGCCCAACATAAGGGAGGAAAGAGTGTTGCAGCAACTAAATAAAATAGATTGTCACAGCAGTTACTGTTACAGTAGAGCCAGTGCTCCCACCACAGGCTGTCTCATGTATCACCAGCATCAAAGCTTTGTAAAGAGCCCTTTCAATTCCAGCCTGTTGCAAGCTGCTCATATGCCTTTGTATTGTTTTCAACCTGTGTTTCAAAAACATTAGGTGCTGCACAGTCATTCAGATTCTGTTGTAGTTTGTTGCTCTCACACTCGCATACACACAAGCCCACAAAACAGATGCACACAGAGAAGCTGGCATTTCAAGGCGTTCCCTCCTCTGTGAGGCAAAGAAGCAGCGTGACAGATCTCAGTGTGCACAATAAAGACTTATCATCTGCTGTCATTCTCTCCTCACAAACCAGGGGATTTTGCATGGGGCTTGCTAAACCTAGTTTGGGGTCTGTTATTTATTTATTTTATCTGTTATCAGGGGCTTGGGAGGCATAATGTGGCTTTGCTGAGGTTGAACATAACGCACTTCAAAGTCCTCAGTGATGGATTTCACTTCTGAGATCCTGTGCGTCTTTGATTTATGATATAATATAAGAGTGATACGCTGCTCATACAGTACAATAGTACTACACTCCATTTTGATGTAATTCCAGCTCACCGTCGCCTCTCAGCTTGTCACAGCCTGCTGTGCCTGAAAAGGGGAGATCGCTCATGCACTTGCACTTGAAGGGCAGTGTGATTGAATTAACCAGTCATTAGATGTATGAGATGAGCTGTAATTGCAGGGGTATTTATCTATTCACACGAATATATTTTGACCACAAGGTCATGTTGCTACTGCTCTGCCCTCAGGAAAAATTGTGTATCCATTTGTGTTTCAGTTGTTTTAAACTCTAGATTTTTTGTTTGTTTTATAATCTAGATGCTTCATATGATGCCAAATAACACATTTTGCTCCAGTATTTAGTGCTAAAGAGTGCTGACTTTTATAGATCGGCTCAGCAATGCTAATCTCTCTACTTGTCACAGCCTTCATTAATAACAGAGAATGGAAATTAGAAGCAACAAATGAACTGCAGTGTGTTCATGTCAGTCAGATACTACAAGAGCAGATGCTATGAATGTTTACACCTTTGTGTGAATGAGTTTACTTCTTTGTCCCACTCTGTCTCATTCTTAATATCTGAGCCTTTCTCGTTTTTTTGTTGTTTTTTTTAAAGCTGTCCCTTTGTGTGTGAGCTTCCGCCACAACTTCCAGACACACTAAGAGAAAAATGTCATCCTGACCTTTTTTCCATTTCATGCAGGCCTGCCCCTGTTGTTCCTTCTGAGAGGAAGTGATGTCACGTCACCACCACCGCTTTGAGAGGGACTACCGTGGACCTTGGGAACGGAGAGACATCCGTCCTTCTGGCCTTCACAATGGAGGAGCCAACCATAGCTGTGCCTCTGCTGTTGTCAATGGCAACAACCGTCCAGGGCTTCTTCCCCTCCCAGTCATCCCCTCCCTCCTCCCCACCCCAGTTACAGTTGCCGTGACAACATCGAGCAGTGACATAGCGGTCAAGCGAGGCATCACGGGAGCAGGATCAGTGGCTCCAGCATCAGCAAAGGTAAGATGCTGCGACACCCATATTCCTCTGACTCATCTCAGAGACCTCTCATCCTCTGCCTGATCCAAATTCTTTTTTTCTGTTTATTTTGAAATCTGTGATGACTAAGGCCTCTGGACATAATGTACAGCTTTTTCTATGCGTTTAGACTTGTTTTTTTCTCTTCTCTCCAATTTTCTCCCCTCTCCAAACATTCTCCAAACATTTCACTTACCGCATACCTGTCTTCATGGTTGAGGTGTCTCTGCTCTTCAAGACCCTCTTGTCCTTTTGCTCTCTGGTTCCTCCTTTAACTCTCCACCTTTATTCTCCGTTACAGTTTTGCTGCTCTCTGAGTTTTTTTCTGTTTCATTTTCCTTTCATGCCAAACCACTTTCTTTCCATCTTAATTTTCTTTCTCTGCCAGTTGGCAGACTTGTCCTTCCTTTGCCTCCTTAGTAATTTTCTTTCATTATGTAAATAACCTCTGACAGTAGCTCAGATAGATGCTACTGTTGAAAATTATGATTTAGAGGGGGCTGAATCATTGTCTTGTGTTGATATGGATATAAAAAATAAAATAAAATAAACCTGAATCTGCTTGGCCTCAGATTATGATGTTTAAGTCAACTCCTGCAAAAGCTATTTCAATAAGTGTATATTTTTGTTTAAGTAAATGTATTTTATTTCAAAAGGTAAAAGAAAATGCTGCTTGGAAATGTCTGAGCGGTAAAGTTAGGAGCTATACAACTTAGTCTTCCTGGGAGCCTGGGAGCCTGGGAGCCAGCCTGCTAGTCATGTGAGGGACATTTACCAAAAAAGTGGTTAGATTAGACGTTTCAGCCCTTGACTTTATCTTTGCTGATATTCCTATAATCCTCTGGAACTTCCTTGGTGTCCTGCTCTCGGTAGGGCCTGCATTTGTAAGAGCAGAGGTAAACAATGCACTAGTAATTAAGTCCCTTAAGTGCACTTCATTAGATTTCCATGTAGAATGCACTGACCACTGGCACATTAAATCTGCTCTGGCAACGTGTGGTTCCTTTTTTGTGCTGAATAATTGCATACATTCGTGTAAAGTCTTGCCTTCTCCTACTCTGACCATTGCCATCACTCAAAGGCTCCCAGAGCAATTAAGCGTTTTTCCTTGCACGTGAGAGCACACTTGTTTAAAGTTTCAGTATATGTGAGAATGTGCTTGCCTGCACAGATATATAACGATTGTTCCCAAGATGCCTCCTGTTACCTTTATTCAGGGATTTACTGCTCTGCTTTATCTCGCCTGTACCAGTCCTTTGTACTGTAGGTGAGAAATACCTTAGCTGTGTATTGCTTTAATTATAGTTTTGAAAATAGACTTCTTTTTTTTTCCTGAGCAACACCATGGGAGCCTGTTTCTCCATCTTCTTAGCTGCATGCTGTTCTCATCGTCTCTTTCTGTCATCTTCAGTCAAAGCTGTCGGTGGTCATAGTGAGTCCAATAGATGGATGGAGCTCTTTCATGGTCCCCGTGTCTCTGCTCTGTCCATGACTACTCTAAAAGGCTGACAGGCCTTATTGATTTCCATTGTTTGGGGACTTTCTCTTCATAAACAGAGCAGCCGAGTGAAGAGGGTGTCCACTATCCTGACACTTACAGAAGAATGTGTGTCTGAAAGCGATACCCCTGCATGGATTTCTCTTGTTAGGAAAACATAAACTGAGTGGTCATCCGGGGCAGAACAGCAGCTCTCTTTTTGGGATTTATATTCATTTCAGTTCAAATCAACTTAATTTGTATTGCATCTGACAATTGGTGCTTGTCAGAGACCCAAAGTTCTGGCTCTCAGAAAGACATCTCTGGGTTGCATAATGGCCCTTTGGTAGTCCGTAAATATGTAGACATTTGTAGTTGTGCATGTTTGTTTGGAACAAATGCTGAGAGATGGAAAGTACCATCTGGCTGCATTGTCCGTGGGGATGTAAAGCTGACCACATGGAACAGTGAGCTACAGTTAATTCAGAGCTACACTTTGCCTTCCAGAACACTGATTAATTGTGAAGTTGATGCATTTTTGTGCTCTTGTCATTGATGTACATACACAAATTCCTTGCCATTATAAACTGAATTTGTTTGTCTCCTGAAATGGATTTTGTACAGGAGCTGAACCGCTTTAAATAACTGGAAAGTGTTGCATTAATTTTCCAAATTATACAGCGATCTGAAGGATTTATTTATTTATTTATTAGCATTTAAATTTTTAAATTGCTTTCAAATTAAGCAACTTCATTTTCGAAACATTGTTAGGTTAACAAGACAGACAGTAAATAAACTAATGTTTCTTTATAATGGGATTTTTTTTTCATCATCATAAAAACAGAGGCTTGGATATGTGAACTAACTTCATGTAAATATGTGATGAATTCTTAACATTTTCAAATTAAATTCTTTCACAGTTGTATCTTATTTTTATCTCATTTAAAGTTATTAGCTTTCTGTTCTTGCCAAGCCCATTGCCGTCGTACACATATGCACATGTACGTCTGACACATTTTCAAGTGTTGAAAGATCTGTAAATGATATTCCAGAAGATGTAGTGGTAACTCTTGACACCTTTTTATTTTCTTGTACGGTGTTTTGACTGATTGGGAACGTTAAATAGATGTACTGGGTAAAACAAGGAAGGATTCAACCTTAATGTGACTAACTGCCCGTTTCCTTGTGAGCAGTACAGCATATTTTCTCGATGGTCCCCTAATGCAAGATGAAAAGCCAGTAAAACATGCTTTCATTATCTGGAATAACTACATAGCCACCTTTTAAAATAATTTTTCAGTTGAAGGACACTTTCATCTAACACAGGCATTATGTTTTTAAAGTTGAAATGTCAGAATTTCTCTTGATTCATTACTGTTCTAAATGGGCTTATGCACTTCTTCGGGCTGCTCAGGACTGCCACATGCACAGTTGATTGTGGATCATTGTGAGGCATCGTCTGTGGAGTTACTGATGTCAAACTGATACGCATGTGATGCATCCAGTTAAGGAGGACAGCAAAGGAAGTTCAAGGTCATTAAATTAATTTGAATGAGATCAATCATTTTAAAATCTACTTTTAATTTTACTTCTGATGCTTCAAATAGATTACAAAATAAATACTACATCTATTTGAATCTTTTATGTGTACTGTGTACACATAGTAGTAGTACACATACACACCATCATTTTAACTTCATTATTGTTGAGGTCTGTAGCTGATTTCAGCTGCTTTATTTTGAACAACAGACTTGTAGTCTGCTGTATTAATTGTCACTTGACTGTTAATTTTGTATTGTGAAAATATGGGCATTATGCTCTGGATTGGCATACTAGTATATCTTATTTATTTATTAATAAAATCAGCCTAATATTTGATTGTAAGTTAAGTTACAGTTGACAAATGGTTGTAAACCATCTACCATATCAACATCTGTGACACAGACTGACTGAAAAGTGAGTGTCTCTAAAACTGTCTAGTACTTTCATCCAAGGTTATAAAAAAATGAATAAATAGCAAAACCAAGGCAGAAAAAAGTCGGGGTTTAAAAAGAAAATCTCCAAAATCCCTCCACAATAATGCGAGACTGATAACATCATACAGAAAATAAGTACTTCAAGTTACTGCTGCTGTAAGTGGCCCTACTCACAGGGTGCATTTTGTTTTCCCACGAATACTCTTTTTGGTTTTGTTGCAGATAATGACAATGCCTCATGAAGATGTTCATCTGAGGTTGTACTTACCTAGTTTTAACAGCCGTGTTATTTCAGGTAGCGTGTTTCGTGTAAATCCGAGTCCCCAAAATGAAAGAAACTCAGGATTTCCTGTTGCACATAATTTAACCCCAGAATGTGTGGCCAGTCAACCCCATTTCAGAAACTGAGGTGGCATACACTCTTTTACCGTGGCAATTTACCCTTTCAAAACTAACCTGGTCAGGAGCTGATTTTGTTCCACAAGCCCAGAGTTCTTCACTTTCTCATCCTCTTCATGAAGCTGAAAATGATTCAGTAATATTGGGCATACGGTGTTGTAACACAAATTTTGGAGACATCTCTGAACATGTGGTATGTAATTTTATTCATGAAGAGTCTGTACTGGTTAGAGTCGACCTGCATTTGTATTGGAAAAGGATTTTGCCCAAATAGATTGTCATATTTCAATGGCGTGTCACTGTTATGTGTGTGTGTATATGTATATATATGTATGTGTATATCTATCTATCTATCTATCTATCTATCTATCTATCTATCTATCTAGGCACTTGTTCACCTGATACTGGTTCTTATGTTTATTCTTAATGTTTTCTGTCAAATAGGAGCTTCAGTGGATCAGAAAACCAAATGCTTCATGTTTGTCAATTTACTCTCCAGTTCTCCACTTTTTGTCTTTTTCTTCAGTAAATTCACCAGTTTTCCTACTGAGCATATAAAAAACTTATTTTTTTCTTCTGAGCTGTTTCAGCTTTATAATTTCTGTCTTTTTTTTTTTTTTTACTCTCTCTCACACACACACTTTCCTTTATATACATAAACATGGTGTGAATAGAAATATACTTAATAGTAATGGCTTCACTTTTCACCAGAAGATGAATTTAAACATCATAAGAGTTGTTCATGGCAAACAAACATGAGCAATTCTAGTGGCTAAACATTTCAAATATTAAAATGCCTTTAATTGACCGGGCAGCATTGTCTTCACTGGGAATTTCAGAATGTGTTGTATTGAGCCATGCTGGTTGTTTCCATGGCAACCACGGTTGCTGCCAAATCAACTAGGACTGAAACCATAAAGATTACAGACATAAATATGGTTATTCCAGTTAAACCTAGGCTAATTTCAGTTCAAAATTTCTAGATGTGCCAGCACAGGGAGTTGGCTGCTGCTGTATTTTCTATGTTCCGTTCATTCAACAGAAATATTCACTACTTAGGAATACAAAAATAATGACTTGAATCATAATGCATAATCATCATATTTAACTTTAAACTACCTTCTTTTTTTTTTCATCAGCAAAAGAAGTAGTTTTAAATAACGCTTCATTTGGGTGGAATATCTAAAAAGTAGTTATTGTTGGCTGCCTTAAAGATGGATGCAGGGATTGTTGAGCGAATGATCAGCACATGATACGAGCCTGCAGTGATGGCAGTGGGCCAAGGGGATGTGGGGTCACACAAAGCAGGAAATACAGTAAAACTCAGTCATGCTCTCAATAAATAGCTCCAGTATCTACTGTACCTGTCCTGGGCAAACGCACATACACCTTCTTCAACAAACACACCCACACAGAGCTGCGTCCTGTCAGTAAAATGAAAAATGCCAAAAGGCCTTCCCTGTTTTTCTCTGCAGTCTGTTTCCACTTCTCTCTAAGTCTCAGTTCTCCTTCACTCACGCACAAACACCACATAGTCTCACACACATTCAATTATTACTGAAACACATCCAGCTACCTTTCACATAGACGTAAATGGAGGCTTGCTCCAAGGAGCTCTCGTCCAGGCAGATGTAGCGGCCCATGTGAAGAGGCAGAGCCCTGGGGAAGTGCAGCGTCCACATCCCATCAATCTGTTTCGCTTTCAGCGGTTTTGTCCGATCTTCCCGCCTCCACTGCGTCCTGTTGTCACTCTGGCAACGCAGGTTAAAGGGGTCGTTGAGGGCAACAACAAGGAGGGGCTCAACTGGGATGATAGTGGGCTTGGAGTTGCCTGTAATGGTATAGAGAAGGTTTTCAGCTGCATGTCAAACATATGAAAAATTATAACTTCTAATATATTTGTTAAATTCAAGCTAGGATAAGGCCACCTGAGGAGTTTGTCATCGTTTATTATCAATTTTTTTTTTTTAAACAACTTCATTTAAGATGAAAAACTGATTTCAGCATTAAAAGGAAAAAAGAAAAAACAAAACAAAACAGAGGATAAAATTCTTTAGGGATCCAGGACCTCATGCTGGGAACCACTTTATTAAAGGTTTGTGCTTGGAGGCTTGATGTGATTTTAGGAATCACATCTGAAACTTCTGATATTAAAACTGATCATTCAAATATGACATCTTTCCAGCACTTTGCCTGTGAATAGATTAAATAAAACTACATGTAGATACCCTGCAAGGCTCTCTCAAGGTTGCACCAACTGAAAAAAAGGCATAGAAAGTAAATGAGTGGTTTTTTTTCCTCATTGTTCGGTGGGAAAACACTTTCCATACTGAAGCCATTTATGAAACACAACATGCTGCTGCAGCCTTGAGAGGGAGTGTAAAAAGAGAGAGAGAGAGAGAGAGAGAGAGAGAGAGAGAGAGAGAGAGAGAGAGAGAGGGAGGCGATGCTGAAAGAGACGATGGAGATGCTCCCTCCATCCTCCAAGTGGCAGAAAAGGGAGATACTGCTGTGTAATGGGTGTGGTGGTACCTTAAAGCCTTAGAATTGGTCACATCACTTAAATTCAAACGGAAATGAATCATTATACAATGACCACTGCGTTTAGTAGACACTAATTACTCTGCGTTGACGTCATGCGTCTGTGCGTAAATATTTGATGAACAAGTGCGGAATACAACGTGTAAACATTAATTCACCACGGATTTTGTTTTTAAAGAAATACGGGATTCTTAAAATTTATGTTTGAGGGGAAAAAAAATCACGTGATATATTTATTCGTTAAAGCACCTGATAGCTCAAGAGAACACGGTCCACGCGCAAACGGGCTTAGGGGCAAACTTTATGGCGTCACATAACAGGTAAGCCTGTTCACTCCGCAGTCACTCAAAGTCCCTGCTCATATCAACATGTTGTGGACATCACAGGCCTCCCACTGGCGCATTATATCTCAACATGCGATCAGATGTAAATAAGGGAAGAAAACGAAATCCACCTGACAGCCCCCCCTCCGAGTTGCGCGAGACATGAGGGGGCATGGGGAGCTGCTGAAGGAAAAGTCCAACAGCCACACCATCAGCTCATCCCTTTTCTTTTGAATAAATGGCATATCAACACAACTTTCCATAAATTTGCATCCTATCTTTTGGTGGAAATCCTCATTGAGGAAATGTTGCGCAAAAAGAAATGAAAAAGTATTTTCGCTTTGGGAGGATGATATGCTTTGTCTATATTTACTGAAAACAGAAACTCCCATATCATGTAGATATATCAATGATGTAAACAAAACAACGACAACAAAAAAGAAGAAGAAAAAAACAGTCCCACGTGTTTATTTATTATGGACCTTGACCCAAGAGTCATATTCCAGGAAAGGATGCCAAGTAAACCATGATAGTTGCAATGTGTTATCGAAATTCGTCCTCAAGTAAGAAAAGCGCAGCGGCCCGAACTGGGGTGTGGGTTGGGGTTTAAAACTCCTCTTACACTTGAGTCAATCATACAACAAGTTAGAAATTAGTCAAAGAGTCTGTATATTTCCACAATGACGGTTCTGGTGGAGTAGGAAAACCGCCTGAACCTGTCGCCTTTATCGAGCAACACAATCCAGAAGTCTCTTTGCATCTCAGTCGTGGTATTTAGTATCCCAATGTTTAATTGTTATTACTATTGATATTATTGTTATTATAGGCTAATTACTATTTCAGTGGCGCTCCGTCTACTAAGTAAAACATGTATTACTGAAGTGTTTCCAGCATCCATATTGTCAGTCTGAGTATCCGCTTTCCTCATCGGGTTTCGGTGACTTCAGATTGTCTTAACTGGTTTTCTTTCATATCTGCATGCTCGGGTTCCCAGAACAAAGAAAAAACATGCAGACATATATGTCGGGGGGCGATGCGAAACAAGAAGGAGTGAGGGCAGAAAAAAAGAAAAAAGGAAAAAAATCTCTATATCTGGATTGTCTTTATCTTATTCAGCAACTGGGTGCTAGAATATTTTAGTTTGTAAAATAGAATCGACTTTTTTTCCGAAAGTAAACAGCAACAAGGTGCGTGCGTAAAACTGGCGCATCAAGTGGAAAAGCTGCGTCTTACCTGGATGGAAGGTTAGCTGTAAAAAGACAGACAGCAGTATCCAGAGGTATTCCATAGTTAGTATTCCATGGGTCTAGCTGTGAAGGTGAGCCAGTGCCTTTGTGGTTAAGGTAGCTCTCTACTCTACTCGCCGGAGTGGGAAGTTGACTGCGGGCTCTGACAGAGGCGCACTTACAAGGCTTTAAAGGCACAGATGCTTCGCAACAGCAGCAGCCGTCGCCTGTCTGCAACCATACTGTTGTACTGGAGCGCGCCAGAGGCCGAGCAGGTATCTCTGAGTGGCTGTGGCGTCAACAACATGTTTATAGGAGCCAGTGGTGGAGGCTACACTCACACGGCACACTGAGAGAGGGAGGTGTTATCTGACCTCCTGTCTGCCTCCCAACAAGCAAACCGACAGACAGACGTGCAAATCAAGCCAGACACACGCCCAGTCAGTCCAGTTTCTACACGTTTATTTGGCTCCATCCTGACTTATCAACATAAAAGATCTGTTATCACTTAGAAACACGCAGGATCTCGCTGTTGATAAAAATATATTGTTGTGCGTGAATTGAGTTTAGAATCTAAGCATTTTTGTTACACCACATGCATAAATAAATAAAGCTGCTCTCCTACAGTTGGATCCTAAAGTTTTAACTGCGTTTTTGTCATTTAACCTTGATGTACCACCTCACTGGATTTACAATAAAGCAATCAACATGTGATTAAAATGTAAAATTTCAGCTTTAATTTTAGAGGTCGCACAGAAATAATGTATTTTCCTTTCTGGGATTACATCAA
>JBAMYA010000017.1:887341-903556 GCA_037176975.1 Arrhamphus sclerolepis
TATATATATTGATATGTATACACACATATATATATATATATACATATTAAAGTCTTAAATTGACTAGCTGGTGTCATGATGCAACTCTATTATATGGTGTAAAAAAACACAGTAATTAATATATTTTCAATATACTTAATTTAAGCTTGACTGTGTAAGGTTTGATTATCACAGCCTGGTATGTATGAAAGATTAACAGTAACATTTATTTAAATTATTATTTATTTTGTAAAGTTAAATTTCATAAAATTAAGGACCCTTCAACACATAAATGTGTACTATACAAACTATAAAAATGTTCTAATATATGTTTTTCAACAAAAAAAAAAAGAAAGAAATACTCTACTTTTTTAAACCTGCATCATTCCTGATTATACAGATCATGAATTGATGTATTAAAAAAAGTTTAACCCTTAAATTGGAAAGTTAAAGACCCTTTGACACATTTATACCATCTGCCATGAGTGGTAAAAATGATCATGCTAAAAAAAATACTCAAGAACACAAACTGATTTGAATTGATTTCAGTGTAGTCATTTTTGTGCACAGGGTCTTTAACGCAAGTACCACGGTCCAAGGTGTTTACAATAGTCTAAAAATGAAAAATATATATGTAAAAATTAAGAAGACTCAAAAATGCACAACCCTGCAATTTAAAATTGTGCGTAGGAGGGAGTTTGTGTGTGCATGGTTGTTTATACCCTGCCATCCACCGGTGACCTTCAAGGGTGCAAAGACTGTCTTTGTTTACAAAAAAATAGAAAGAGTCAATGATAACTGAACTTGGAATTTTTGTGGAAATTAATCACGTTTATTGTTAGCGTCCTCAGTTGCTGCTGAAAGAAGCTGGTGCCTTTCCTTCACCCTCCCTCCAGGCGTTTCATGATGTCTTCGTAGCTTGGACAGCGTCACCAGTGTGCCATGCAGGTTATGGACATTTTCGGTATAAAATACCAACAAAAAAATTATAAAAAACACCAGCAAAATCTGCAGTGGATTGGGCCACTGATCTTAAGTGCTTTTGGACGGGGAAGTACCACCACTAGTTGTTGAGAAGAGTAACGATACGTGCATTCACACAAAACCACAAAGGTCCCAATAACAAAGTCGCTAGATTTCTTGCAAGTCAATTTTTATTTTTTGAAAAAGAGTGGCTGAAGGGGTTTGAATACTCGCTAAGTAGAGCAAGAAGTCGGCAAGTTGGCAGCATTGCATCTGTCAGCAGAATTTTGCTGCTCTGATGTTGACGTGTAAAGTGCTGAGTCATTCATCAGCCAGTGAGCTACTACATCTCAGCTATGTCCTGCCTCCTGTGATGTTGATCCATGGGACGCTGATTTGACACTTACTTTAGCGTTGCAACTCCAAAAGGAAAACAGAGATGGTTTTTTCGAAACTGACAGCGAGAAAAGAAAAGTAACTGAAAAAGATGATTTTGATTTCTTGGTAACACAGTCTGGGTTTTGATTCTCAGATTTTGGTTTCCAATTCAGCTCTGGACTGACGCCATGGCTATGAAATCTGAACAATGCTACCTTAAGATTATATAGCTAGCTATCTAGCTAGCTATATAATCTAGCTAGCTAACTAGCTAGCTATCTAGCCAGCTAGCTAGCTAGATAGATAGAACTTTATTACTCCCCCAAGGGAAATTCAAAATGTTCACAACCATGTATTTATTTATTTTTATCATTGGTCTAAAATAACCTACAATTTTTAAGTCTTCATAACAAAAATGTCTGTGATTAATAAGACAACAGAACTGAACATTCAGCTGATAAAAAGAAAAAAAATGTGCATCTTCCACCAAAGACTGATAAAAGTACAGATGTCTTTTGGCAACATGAAAAAGACACAAAAGCGAGGAGGGCGTCATCGTGATTTCATTACGCCAGATTGTGAAGTATCTCTGACTGGCAGAATAACCTTTAATGAATGTAGTTGCAAAAATCATTCTTCTCAAAAAGGAAACAAACTAATGAGCAGTAATGTGAAGTATGAATAGGCCGAATGAAATCAAAATGTGATGAATGAAAAGCAAAACATAAATGCTGCCCATCAAAAGGGTTGGATGACATGATTCTGTGAAAGTAAGTGAAATATGTGTAACGAGTCATTCATGTGACTTTTAAGTCGGATTTTTTTCCCCACAACAGCACAAACACAAATAGTACGAATGCAAAAATAAGTGCTTTGCACCAAAAAAATGAAGATGCTTTGCCAGTCCATCACTGCTTCAACTTTATGTGATTACTTTGACACAATATTTTACATTTTATGGATCAGTTTCCTTGTAGAATGGAACCTCACTTATCTTCCTATAAAAGTCTTTTGGAAAAACAGAACCATACTAAAGTTTTCAAAGTCAGACACGACAGTGTTTCAGACCGTTCCCTGGCTCTTCACTGTCGGAAAATGTGGAATGCAGGAAAACAAACTGGTGGTAAGCAACACAAGTGGAACCTGCTGAGCCGAGAGAGCAGATCTGTGAGAACTAGAAGCAAGAGGACAGTAAGTTTTTCATGTCTCCAGCTTACAACATGTTTGAAGCAAAAAGTAAGGATTGATTACAGAGTTACATCGAGCAACTGTAAATTGGGAGGTCAGAGAAGCTTTGGGAGTTTGTGAACATTTGATTCAATCAAGGCACCATCTAGAAATATGTGCCTGAAATATACTAAAAGTAAACTAAAGACTTACAAAACTGAGCTTTACATAGATTATAAACTTTTTAAAGTTATGTTCAAGCAGTATTAGACTGTTTTTTTGTGTTAATAGTTGTGTGTAGTTTGTGTCAATACTCAACACAGCCCTTGCTGTCACATTCATCTGTTGTTTTTCTGCATCAAAACTGACTAAGATAATGTTTTGTAGAACTTTGGTTTGCTATTTATAAAGACAAAAAAAAATGCTCTGACAGTGGGTTTAAAGAAATTTGTCATCTGGCCTTTCACATTCATCATGTACATGTACTTGATTTTTCGTTATCTTCTTCTGATATCCTCTTGCTCTCTACTGCATAACTTACTCCATCTGTTCCTCTCTGCCGCTCTCCAGATCTTACAGTGTGCCGTCTTGACTGCTCCTCTCCATCTGCTGCTGTCTGTATTCTCTGAAAATATCAATGCCATCTGGTGGACGCTCCATTCCAGAGAGACTTGTGGTACTGTTGCACAAGAGCATTGAGTCTTGGCATGAGTGGGCCCAGCAGGAGCTAAAGGATCTGATCCCAGTATTGTTTGCTCATTATGTTTCTCACTGAGGTGCTCACTTTACTACCATCGGTTCCTACATTCAAGAATGACTACCACAGAGCTGCCAAGCGTCACGCTTTGAGTGTGACAGTCACGCAATTTGACCCATTCTCACACCACACGCCACACATGATATTTCCCACGCTTATTTCCCCATTCAATCCTCTATATTTATTTTTTTCATGATAATGTACTTTGGCCCTCGCAGCTTCGAGTAACTTTGATTGGCTGACCGAGAAAACCAATTCCAGACCAACCCATCAGTCCCTTGAGCCTAAATCTAACCAACCACGGAAGGCACCACGCAATATAAACCAATCAGAAGCAATGTAACGTGGGTCTCGGAATTGTAGCTATTTTACACACGCAACAGCGCCAACATTTAAAACGCACTCCACACGGTTGGTTGATAGAAGACGGACGGTAGGTAACTACCCAGTTATGTTCACTGTTGATTCGCTGTTAAATTTCCTTATTAATATGTACTATTTTAAGGGTGCTATAAGTTCATCACTGTCCTGTATTTGTTGCAGAGCTGTGTAACATTTATTTGCCTCTTCTCTTGCCCAGTTTACACTTGAAAAACAGACTTTAATGTTAGTCGCAATTAGTGGTGCAACGGATCGCTATTGATCCGTGATCCAAACCGATCTCTCTCCACAACACGCATGTGATCCAAAGATTTAAATGGGACTTGCTGGGATAATGGTAACACAACAAAACAGCCTATTTAATGCGTGCTAAACTGCGCCAAAACAGTGTCTTTAACAAGCGTTAAAGAGCGACAAAACAGCGGTTTTAACACAAGACAAAACGGAGGTTTTTATGCGCATTAACCTGCGCCAAAACAACATTTTAAACATGCGTTAAAGCGCGACAAAACGGTGTTTTTAACAAACGGCAGGGACGTTTGGGCACGTTAAAGTGCGTCAAAGATCTCAAGAAAAACTTCTGTATAGAACTTGATTGAGCAGCGCAGGGTTGAGGTTACTAGCTTTAATAGCTGTGGAGACCAAACCAGGTTTTTCTTCTGCAGTTGTTTTAGGACAGTTAGACAACTCTGCTCATGTTAAAACCCTATTATTCAGAATAAAGCAGGTGCACGTTTACCACTAAATGTTTGGATTGTTTGATTTAGTGCCCATATGAACAGTGGATTCAGAATTAATAATTCCAAAAGTTTTTAATCTGATTAAGAAATTTTGCTCATCTAAACAGGAGCCAAGATGAAGGCTGCCAAATATAAGTATCGTTTTCTATATTGCACCTTAAGTTGTTTTTATGTGATTGAGTTGAATGAGTCTTGAGAGGAAAGTTTTGTTTTTTAATGGGCAAAAACCCTAACCCTTAAAAAAATAAATGCTGAGTTAGATTTTTCTCATCTTTTGTCGTTTTTTGCTGATCTGAAAATTGATCCGATCCGTGACTCAAAATCCATCATCCGATTCATGAGTTTTTTGATCCGTTGCACCCCTAGTCTCAGTATGTGTGTGTGTTAAATGATGAGCTAAATGATAGAGAAATGAAATTATAGATTATCAAATGTATTTTGTCAAAATCTTTGTTACAAATTCCATTTCTAATTTTTGGTTAATTAAGACTAGCATTAGGAGGCCACAGTGTAGGGAGAGCAGCTGCATGGAGGTGAGGACATCAGTTTTAAGGTATAAATCAACGTTAAAAAAAGGCCAATTTTTTTTCGCAACCGACCATCATGGCACTAAAGTCTCACTCTTGTAATTTTCTGAAACACCATTAATTTTATGATTTTTTTTTTTTTTAACATTTTTAACCAAGTGATGGCCACTGTTACTGATGATTAATCAAAGAGTGCAAAGGTTGGAAAATTCTTCATGAAGAGGCAATTGTCACTTTATCAAGTGTTTTTTTTCTTTCCTTTCTTTGGTTGGTCGTTTTTTAGTCGCAGGCTCTGATGCTGTTACCCTAAACAGAGGACTGTAGATGAGATTACACTCTCCACTACATACATAAGAAAAATATGCAACATTTTACTGCAAACAATGAAGGAACTGAGCTTCCTCAGAACATACAGTCTGCTCTGTAGGCCTACCTTCTTGTCCATTTTTTTGATTTTCTTGATCATTAGTGTTGCGTCTCCAGTGTGTTGTTCAGGTTTTCTTTTTTTCCACAGCAGCCACTTTCCCATGAAGTGTCAGGGTTAACACATGGTGTTAAATGTTATTGTGATTTTAAAAACAGAGCTGTAATTAGAGGCATTTACGTTTTTGTGTAAATTCTATTTCACGTCAAAACAGTTGCTGTGATTACTCTCCATGAGCTGCATGACCCCAGTGTAAGAACTAGGTGATTTGGAATGTCCCAAAATTGGACTATTTACTTAAAGTAGTTTGAAAGTTACAACAAAATAAAAGTTTAAAAAAAGTGAATGAAAGTGGATCCCCCTGCTGTTTCTAATTCTTAAGCCCATCTCTCTCATTTCCTGCATCACTATCACTCTCGCCTTTTTGAAATAACTTCTTGTCTTTGTTGAGGCATAGATCCTCATTCCCACATCAGCGTTGCCTTCCTTTGAGCGCGCTTGTGTGAAATTGGATTGCTGATCCGTTGGTTTTGAGTGGCAGAGATGTAATATGGGATAGCGGCAACCGCGTGCTCTGATGGTGGATACAGCTGTTACAGGACACAGAAGTATCAGAGACGAGGCCTGACTTCTAGTTCCTGTCTTTTCAGGACAGGAAATGGTCTCAGCAAATCTCATGGCAAAAGGAGAATGCTGCTGAACAAGAAACAGAGACACACTGCTATAGTGAGACATGCCACACTCAAAAGCACATGAAAGGTTGTCCCATTTGCTCTGTTCGCTCAAGTGTCAAGAGGTCATTCTTGATCCCTGGGCGATTTGAAGTGTGTCATCTTAGATTTGGTGTTATTTGTCATTGCTGTCACCACTACTTGTCACTTCTCCTCTTTCTGATCTGAGGTTGAGAGGTAAGTGTTAGAGGGGAAAGTTATGCCTCACAGAAAATTATCTTGTGTTTAGACCATTCTCACACCCTGCCTGGAGAGTAAGTAGAAAAGCTTTGAGCTTGTGAATCCACAACCGGTGGAGACAGGTCCATCTAGGCTCTGAGGCTGCTACCCAAACAGGCTCTCTGCTACAGCCTTACAGAAGATATTAGATCATCTTACTTAAAGAACAAAGGTTCCTCAGAAAGTTTAGTCACCTCTGTCTTGTTCCTTCTCGATCTTGTGGATCATCACTGTTGCGTCTCCAGTCCAATCTGTTGCCCAGGTGAACACTGAGGTATTTATACTCCTCCAACACCTTCAGTTCTTATATCATGATGGAAATGGTATTAAGCCTATTCCTGGTCTTCCGAAAATGCACAATCATCTCCTTTGTCCCGCTCACATTCAAGATGTGATGTTTGTTCATACACCATGCCACAGTTCTCTGTACTCTCTTGTCCATCACTGGTACGCCCCACAACTGCAGATGACAGTCTGTGGTCTATTAATCTGGACAGCGTGAAGAGAGAGCACAGTCCCCTGTGGTGCTTCTGTGTTGCAAATTGTGGTCTGTTCATCAGGTAGTCAGTAATCCAGGTGATTGTGGAGGCATCCACCTGTGTCTCACAGTTTCTTACACAGTAAAGCAGGTGGATTTGTGTAAAATACATTGGAGAGTTTTATTCTTTCTAATTCACACACTGTAACAACTAGGTCATTTGTTTTTTTGTTTTGTTTTTTTAAATGAATGTAGACATGGGGACAAGGTCTTGGTGCTCTCGGACAAGCAGTCTTTGGCACTGCAGTACTTTATCGATGCCACCATTCACGTGATCTGCCTAATTGCACTCAAAGGAAAACCTGTTCCAAATCTTTCCAGAAGCAGTATTATTTTGTAAAAACTTCTCACATATACTTTTTTAAACTAACTGCTTCATCCACAATTTACTCCAGCTGAACACAATTTAGAAGTGCAAATTAGTTTTCATACAGTATTACTGTATGTATGAGTAAATATTCAATTACGTCACATCCAAGTTGGTAGATTGAAAAGCTACTTTTTACAAAGCACTAGACAGAGGTTTAGTGAATCCCGATCCTCTGTTCTAGAGTTCAAGGCTGTCATTCATCCATCTATGTAATTGAGCACATTATCAAATGAGTGGATCAGCTCTCAAGCCTTTCAAAGGCCCACACTTAGTAACCACATTTCCCTTCAAGTGTTAAATGAACCCCCCACTGAGCCTAGCTGATTGTATGTCAATCTGTTTTTGTGCGGTGCGGGAAAAACCCCATCATCTGCCACACTCCTTCTTCCATGGCCACCCTATACCCCTTTTGTCTGTCTTTTTCCACAGTTGCAGAATAAAGAGGGCTGGCATTTAAAAAGGTCCTCATGTGGAGGGGGTTGACATTCAAAGTGCTGCCACCTTAAGGTTAACCCTACACGAAAGGCAATGGTGAAAGCAGGCTTTTAAAGAATCAGTCACCTCAAGTGGAATATTTGGTATCAGTGAGGAGACAGTGTAGTTGGATGCACAGGTAGATAATACATTTCTTTTAAGCATCTCTCACACTTGACTTAGCTTTGTCTAACACCAGTGCTGTTAAAGTTTGGTGTTGCTCTGTGTCAGTTACTTACACTAATTTTTTTATTTTATTTTTTTCATTTTATTTTATTTTTCCTCTTTGTCCAGCAATGGTGCTACTGATTATTTGTGCACATGAATGTGTTTCAGAAGGAGCAGTAATGGACTTGCCCTCATGTTCTGTGAGGCAGGTACTTGACTCATGATAAAATGTTTAGTTTTGTAATTATTTGAAAAAAAATGAACTAGAAGTATACTTTCTTTGACTCTAAATAGATATTGGCAGTCTCTTCACTGAAATTCCTTTGCTTGAATTGGTGTGGTTGCACAAAAGAGATGCTGAAGGCAAAGAAATATGTGGCAGTGTTTTTTCTTTCTTTCTTTCTTTTTTTAAATACTCAGTTTATGATGTTTGGTCAAGACTGATTCAACTCTGCAGTGCTCACACACACATTGAATGTGGTCATGAAAAGCTCAGTTTTGGAAAGAAAATCTTTTATGTAAATCCCTAATAAAAATACACATTTTTACTGCTAAAGTTCAGTTTAAAGTTTCTCAGAAAGGTTATATAGTAAATAACCAAAGAAAGAGCTGAAGTGAAGCATTAAATGATCATGTCCCACTAATCCGCTGCAGGTGGATAGTGCTGTGAAGAGGACTTATCCTAATTTTGTCTGATGTATGATTTCTCAAACAGACCGTGCTGTTTATGTACCTGCTTTAGCTTCCTGTTGCTTGAAGCCAATCTTGGATTTTCACGGAATGGGTCTGGGGTTCCTGTGATCGTTATTGTCAATAACAACAAGCATCACTACACCATTGCTGATCGACTTTGCTCAAGGCAATAAAATAATTGCCCCTTTTGCATTAGAGTGGAGGATGCTGATTGGCTAAATTTACATGGCCTGCATGTCTGGGGTCAGCAACTGGCTCTGCAACTATCCTCACTGGATAAAGTTTCTGTCAAACCAAAGAAGAGCTGTTAAGGGAAGCTATGGCATTCATTCATTGTTCGACAATATTAGGGAGGCAGAGTACCCAGCAAAAATAAAAGCCCTGCTGGAAGAAGAACTTCCATACTCTGCACAGAGGGCCTTCCTTCTGTGAGGCTGCAGTGCTAATGTTTCCCTCTCCAATACAAAGCTTTTCATGTCAAATTATAGTAATTATTGGGGGTTTTGTGTATCCTAAAAGAGGGTGTGTATTTATTTTATTTATTTAAAGAAAATTATAAAATTGCACTTGGCATTTTCATGGCAGGATTGCTGTGCCACAATTTCATCTTGTTTTGTTCGTGAATAACCCCAAGGTGGAATAGTGGACATTTTTGTCTGCTCCATCTTGAGAGGTAATGATAGAGGTTAAACAGAGGGGAGACGAACTCTGCATGCAAGGATGAGCTGAACCTGAGATGTAATGAGGGACTGATGTGGCATTATGCTGCATCCATTCTGTCGGCATGAATTACCAAAGGGGAACACTGTGGTTTAACAGCGGTTTTGCACTGATTTGGTACACTGCTGTGTATAAAGGACCAAGAAGGTTTGCGCCATATTGTCCTCCGTTTACCAGCTGCCCCCTTTCTTTGCAGTTTTGTGATTGCTATTCACCACATTTACTAAGTAAATCTAGTGTGCTCTAAGCCAAATTAAATTTCATTGGTCTGGCTATGTTTGATATTATTGGCTCTGTGTATGTTTTCTTAATTTTCTCTTCTTTGTGCTTGCATAGACCATTAAAATGTAATTGAAGAATCCCCATGGGATTCCCAGTATCTGCACTGGAGGCCAGGTCTCTTCTTACCCACAAGTTTGATTCATTTTGCATTTGATATTAAATGGGATGTAGGTGCCCCCCAATAATGAGGAATTTACATGGGGAAGGACTCCATAAAACATATATAACTGTAGTAAACTTAACTACTTAAACTTTAATACTCACAGGCCTCTGTAATTGAACATTATAAATTATAGAATATATCCTACATTTATATCAAACATGCTTTATAGATTTTTTATGGAAGAAATACTATTAAATATGTTGTTAAAAATGCAAGCAATGATAAAAAAAAAAAGAAAAACATGGCAAGACAATATTGGTAATTACATGTACACACACACACACACACACGTTCAATGGCCACATTATTAAGTCCACCTGTTCAATTGCTTGTTAAGTCAAATAGCTATTCAGCCAATTACATGGCAGCAAATTATGCATGTAGGCATGTGTTGTATGTAAATAACGCTTATTTATATAGCACTTTTGCAGACAGCAGTCACAAGGTGTTTCACAGTAAAGTTGGTACAATAAAATATAATAAATACATAAAATAATTAATAAAACAAAATGTTGGACATGGTCCAGGCTACTTGCTGATGTTCATATCAGAATGGAGAAGAAAAGGGCTTCAAGTTATCTTGAGTATCTAAAGTAGTTCTGAAGGTACTTAATAAAGTGGCTGGTGACTGGTCACTTTATTTGTTGGCAAGAAGTGCTTCAGAGATGGTATTTCTTAGATATTTGAGTTACTGTTGCCTTTCTTTTGGGAAATGACCTCTGAATAAAAATTAGCATAACTCAATGAGGATAAATGAACTGTGTACCGGCATTTATGAATGGCACAATCTGGTGCAGTGGCACCATAACTGATAAAAAACATACACAGTCACTGACACAAATGAGAAAACAAATGGGGAATACAGAAATTGCTGCAAGATAAAACTTCAAGTTAAGTTCACATTTTAGGTGCACTCAACTTTCTGCTTTATACACTTATAATTTTGCCTTCACTTTTTTCTTTTCTTTCATTCATTTTTTCTTAAACTGTTTTTTTCAACAAAAGACATGGGAATAAGAATGCACGTGATGTCATATAATATAGCATACAAATTTTTTTTTTTAAATCGGCATGTATTTTATAGTTCAGATCAACACTGCATTAACAGCTCCAACATGCATTTGCCTCAGCTGGTTGTTGTAGGTTGCTGTTGTCAGTTACAGATTGACAGTAATTCTCATTGGCCCAACAGCCCATTGGTGCTGCTCGTTATAGGGTAAACAATGCATAATTTAAACATAAATCTTTGCATATGTGCTTTCTATTCATCATGCCAATTATTAAAAAAAGTTGAAGAAGAAAATCTAATTGGGTTGTCTTGGACTCCAGACAACTTTTTATGTCTCTCATTATTATTTAATTTCTCTTAGTCCATTACTTGATTGCTGGCCTTTAGTAGTGGTCTCGTTACCGTGGTCTTTGCCTGTGCAGCATGCTCAGGGGATCTAGAGTCAGTCATTTTAATAATGCACACATAAATTTTAGATATATTTTAAATGCAAATTCTAATTGGGACTTTGGGCAGTATTTGCAGTTTGACGTTAACACAGGTTAATAAATTACTGAAAGTGTTTTTCATTATGTCTTCCACGCATCATCACACTGCACTCATCTAACAGCACCTGTATGGACTGTGCAAATGTTTTCTTTTTATCTTTAAAGTTTCCAAATGGGTTTTACATTTTGGCTCTGTTGCCACACAATGTTTAATGTTCAAAACTGGGCAGAACTGAGAGTAACACTATGAGTAGTGGGGACATCACACTACTCATAACATCGCTGCCTCTTAAATGACATTGTGTACACTAAATCACTCATGTGATGTAATAAATTAAAGCACAAGGTGACTGTCAGAAACAAGATGGGATGTTGGTCTGCAATAACATATCTGTACACAATGTTCTTTGGAAGTAAAAGTCCTTCAATAAACTTATGTCTAAATCTTACTCAAGTGATCAGAGTGGAAATACTTTGGCACTTGTGAAGTAGAAGATGACTCTGACTCCGACATTAGCTGTCATCATGCTTCAGATGTTTTTAAAATATCATGCTGTCGTAATCCTTCCATCCATTTTTTTTATTTATTTATTTTTAATCTAAACATTATTGCTTTAATTGATTTAATTTGATAATCCATTAAACAATGTGCAACTCTGAATCAGAGGAAACTACAAACTTTAGAGTGACTCAAAATCCTGTCAGTTACATGAACATTGTTAATAAGGACAAAAGACTAGTTGAACAATCCCGGAAACATATTCCTCCAAATTCCTTCAACCATGTAACAGAAGACACCGAGTGCTACAAATCATTTTACCATCAGATAGTGATGCTGCACACCTCACTTTATTTCCTCTGAGCAATAAGCCTCAAATATATTACTGACATATTGTATTAATTCATGCATTTCATTTTTTCTCTTGTGCTTCACCTCCTGAAATGGACAAGATCAGCTGAAACCACAGTTTTTACGTGTGAGAATGCAGATCAAAGATCATACTCAGGGCTTTCTTGGTGTGATGAACCTTTCATATCCAAGTGGACACTGCACTCCCATTCATAAGAATAAAAATCTTGCATTTAATTGGAACTAAATGTTCTATGTTTTGAGTAAATGTACAGATGTTAACCACACATAATCACACACAATCTTATGTGGATATTTCTATTAAAAAAAAAAAACAGAACTAGTCATTAGCCCTATAAATAGTTGCAAGTGTGCAAAATACTGTAGGGTTCCATTTTGAGTCAACATTACTAAACTCAGTATTGCCTTTGCATTCAATTTCAATATTACAGCCTTTCCCCACTGTGCATTGTATCGACTCTTGACACTCCATGCTGTGGATATCAACATCCAGCTATCAAAGTTACTTACAACTGTAAGTCTCTCCTAATCCCTGACAGACTTTGAAACTCATGCCGCCACTTAATGCTCAAATGTGGATCAACAAAGGCCACACAGTTTGTATCCCTGTGTATTTCTGCTCTAATAACAGCTCTGTCAACTTTATTGCATCCATAATCAGATTAGATACTTCTGGGAAATAACAACTGATAATGTTTGAAGAGGAGGATAATATCCTTATTCAAATTAGTCTACAAATTGGAATGGAATAAATTGTACAACATAATGTTTTACTGAGTCGAGAGACAAAGCATCCAGACGTAATTGAAAGCAATCAGATTATGATTACTAAATTTGATTAACCTGATGGATTACAATATTGTTTGTCAGTTTTAGGTTTGTGATGCGCTACAAATCATGTATATGCAACACAATATATTTTTTTAAGAAAATATTTATTTCGGCTCTGCTCCATAACAGTGCCGATGTAATCGTGGATGCTCTGAACTTGAGTTATTATCGTGTACATTTTGAAAATGTGTCTTTTTGTGTTGAAAATCGATCTTCATTATATTTCTGGTTTTTGCCGTGAGTCTTGCTTTTAAACTCAAGAAGCCAAAATTCACCGTAGTTGATCTAAGAGCACCATAAATCAAATAATTAAAGTAAAATTGCTGAAGTGCAGTGCATTTTGATATCAGTTTCAACTGAACAAGTGTTCAGGCTGGAGTATACATCCACACTGTTGTTCATCGTTTTGTAAATGCCACATGGCTTAGTAGTCTTGGTTCAGATTAGTTTTCTGACATCCATGATGGAGTTCGTGTTTTTTTCAATTTTGCTAAAGAGCAATGTTTTCTATCTGTTATCTATGCTATCACTCACAATAATAGTATATAGTGTAGTGCAATTGTTGTGAACTATATCATGTCAGTCTAGTTTGTCATATTTCCATTAAAAACATCTGTGCCCCACAGCACAGCTTTATTATGATTGTTTTGGTTGGAAATTTTCCAGCTGTCATCTCAATTAAGAAGCTGATTTTTTTTTTATTCTATTTTTTTGGAGGGGGTGAATTTATGCATTCCCATCACATCTCGAGTATCTCCGAATCACTTGCAAAATGTCAGAACAGCTTGCAAGGAGAACATGCTCAAGGTCAGATTCAAATTGGAACCATTTCATCATGAGTCATTACAGGAAGTGCCTTGCATCTTAGAAAGCAATAAATATAGCCCTACATAAGCCAAGTTGGGTGGGTACACCATATACAACAGTGTTGTGAGGGCCACAGTTTATTGGTAGCATTTTTATTTATTTTTTGGGATAATGCTGTTCAAATACTTTGCTGCAGATCTTTCAGCAGCCTTGCAATTATGCCATTTTTCCTTGTTCTCTTCTCTTTTGCTCTCAGCAAATAAGTCCTTGAAGAAGTCAGCGCTGTCACACAACTGACAGTCCTATCCTATGTTAATCTGCAGTTCCTGGACAGTGCTCGCCATTAGCCAGTAAAGACTTTACAGTGATGATGCCAGCAACGAGAAGAGAGAAAAAAGGAAACATTAAGACCTTGAGTTTTTGGAAAAAAAAAATGTGGAGATGGTCAGGCCATAATTCTATTGAGCTCAAATATTTTAAGAGTCCGTCATTCATATCTGCTGAAAAATAAATTATAAGTTTGAAATAAGCTTCACTCACTGTACAAAATAAATTATCTAAGACAGCTATCAACATAAAAGGCAACATAAGAAATCACTTGAAAAAAGAATATGGGCTGTCTTATAGTAAAGAGTGAACAGAACACGTCTTTTGTAGCGATTGCTTTGGAGTCATTGATAAAACATTTTTGAAGTATTTTTTTTTTCCCCTTGAAGGCCAGTGAGGGTAGCTTCACATTAAATCAGAGTTTAATTTAATTGAAAATCAGGTGAACATTAATTTTTGACTTTAAAAACCCACAAAATGACTCTGATTGTCTTGTCACTGCAGATTTTGTCTGGAAATTTGAAATGAAACATTCTATGCAGAACTGTGTTTTTCCTTGGAGGATAAAGGATGAATGCTGAACATACGGGTGTGTCTATGTTATTAGGCAGAATTATTACCTTGCTGCAGTTAAAGAAGAATAACTGTAGTTGAATAAACTGCCTGCAATTCATTTAATGACAGCTGCTGATTTTAACCACAATGGCTAGATAATTAAAACCCAACACAAATGGAGAAGTAGAAAATCTGGGATCCGCGAGGTCAGTACTGCTTTGTGAATTTGTTTCCCCAAGATATTGCAGCATTCATGAACCAGATGATTCTGAATATACACACACACAACAGAAAAAGAAGTTGAGTGGATAATACTGACTGCAGTGACTGTCTTTAACCATATCCAGTTTCTAAGAAAGCAGATTCTTTTATTTCTGTTGAATAGAATTGATCTTTTATAAATCTGTGTGCCAACCAGACTTATGCAGCTAATGAAACGCAAAGCACGAATTAATAGTCATGTCGGTTGAAAAATAAAAGTCTGTCAAATCTACATAAAAAGTACATAATAAAGCATCTGGCCATCATCAGGTTTAAAATTAGATAAATGCAACCTCTTTTACCTCTCGTTGCAACTGTGTGGTGTGTACTATGCTGTGTGATGGAGGGGTCTTGTTTTAGCATTTGGCTTGTTTTGTAGCCACACACAGGCTTTCCAGAAAGCAGTTTTTTATCACCTACTTGGCTAAGTAACCTTGCATTTCTGGTTTCAAAAAATGCTGTCTGTACATAACCTGAGTTTGTTCAGGCTATGTTGAACCTGGGAGGTATTCTCCACAGAGGGTTTTATTACTTACTGTTTGAGTAAACTCATATTTAGCATTAAACCCGTTTGAGTTCATCACCATAGAAATAAACCATCTGAACTTAGGGGGATGGCTTTAAGTCCACATTTACTAAGGCTGGTCACTGTCACAAACTGGCTTTCCCCTTTGAGGATCAATAAAGATTAAACAGAGGCACAAATAAACTGCATGCTTTATACACACAGTGAGAGGGTGATAAGACCAGGGACTGATGTGTTATCTCAGCTCAAGGATTTATTTATTTATTTTCGCTATAGTGCTACCATTTTTTAATCATTGATATATTTAAACAACATTCTTCTCCACTCCCTGACATTTCAAATATTTCACACCACAGAGATCTCCTGACATCTAGACCTATGCAAGCACTGTCCATTTGTTTTTCTCACCCCACCAGGAGTTATTTATAGAGCGTTGGGGGCAAAGAAGATGTTGACAAGGCAACTGTTTACCAGTCTGTATGCAAAGTTTTATCTTCCACATGGGCAACACAAAGGAAACGGGGCTAGTGTTGAAGAGAATACTTCTTAAGAAACCCAGAAATAATTCAGCCTAAAACACATGCAGTGGACCAATGCACTGATGACTGGGGAGGGTATGGAGGGTGCTGGTCCCCAACCTGATTTACAGACCTTTATTAAATTAATGTTGTTGAACGAGACAATGACTGAGCCATTATTTGAGTAGAAAAAAAAAGCATAAACCATAAGAATTACTTCCAAAAGTGAATGATTAATTTTAAAATGTTTTCAGATTCATTTTGGGAACATTGTTCTATTCACATACCTCGATCAGTAATTCTTTGCCAACTTCCCCAAAGTTGATTGTCAAGTAATGGCTCAGTCAT